>OY992878.1:138562404-138814904 GCA_963921405.1 Cepaea hortensis
GGGGGATGACGTTCTGAAAATATGGCGAAGGGGGTACGGGCCAAAACATGTTGAGAACCATTGCTCTAGCAGAAGCACAATTATCTTTTTTCGACTAGTATGGTTCCAGCATGGTCGACCCAGTCTCATAACATTTACCAGCATTTTCTGGAAACTGTCGAGTAGCGAAAGGCGGCGAGGAAGGGAACTGACCATCCCATCTCATATATCTTGGCCTCGAATATGTGATGGCATAACACTTCAGTGGTGGTATCTACTATGGGACTACCTTAACCTATGTTGATCGTGTCTATACTTTACCCAATTCCCACAATATCTCATTTCTGTCAGTCGCTCTATCGGTCTGTCTGTCTATCCACCTATCTATTCGTTTGTCCACCTGTAACATTGAAGTAAATGGGAAAAATTCTTAAAAAGGTGAATCGGTGCAACTATCTTGGAACAGTTAATAAATATGCACACGTGTAATGTTAGGCCGCGCATAGAAGTGAGAAGAAGAAAGTAGAGACTAGAGAACTTCTCACTTCTGTGAGCACCAAACAATACGTTGTGTGTTTTTTATGAATTCCTTAGTGGCCTAAAAGAGTTCTCCAAATGATATCTTGGAACAGTCGTAGCTTCCGATGGAAGATGCATCGTAGAGATAAAAACACGAATCGCATGTCAAAGACGTTCTTTTGCAAGGTAGAAAATAAATACTGACCTGTGAGAGAAAGAGAGTTGAAGTGCTATATAGAACATATGCTGTTGTATACATATAAAACAGACAATAAGAAGACAAGCTGAGATACTTGTCAGTGGAAATATGATTTCTGAGGGAAATGCGCTGAACAAATTGGTGGATAGAGAAACGAATGAGACTGCCATGAGTCAGATTACTTAAGACCTGGTTAACAGCAACATAGATTGTTGAAACATTAATAGTGAATAAATAATCACGGAGAGTGATAAGGAAAAAGACACCGGTAACGGGCTAAAGATAGTGGCCAATAGAATTGCGAGGAGGAGGCCACGTGATTAGAAGGGTCGAGCAGGGCGTACGGACAAAGGGAGTCAGTCGGAGTTGGGAAGCCATGACAGACAGATCACGAAAGCAGAGAAGTGTGTCGGCTGAGAACTGAATATCCCTTGTGGTGATGAAACGCCGAGAATCGTCGACGGCAAGTAACTGAGTGTACGCTAGATATTTCAAGCGTGTACCGATTGATGAGAACAGCGTTGCCGCGACCAGGCGGGTGGACATGTTACAGCACGGAGTCGAGTGGTGTGCCGTGTGCAGAGGTTGCCGGCCTGTGAATGTAGGCGCCATGCGACCATGTGTAACAGGACTGTAAGTAGGGTAGAAGAGTGTATGTGTAGACCATTGTAGTTGATTAGATAGCCGGGATAGTAGGACGTACTACAATCAGTGTAAACAAATGTCGTGGGTGTACATGTACCTTTGAATATCCCAGTGATTGTGTCGCATAGAAACAATACATGATGCCATTCTATCACTCGGTGGTGACGAGTTGTGTTTACGGTGTATCAGTGTGTAATTCCTAAAGAGTGTCAACGTAGCCGCACCTCAATACCCCTAGTTACGTCAGAAAGGGCTCGTTGGCAACTTGGGGGCATTCGTCCTTCAAAAGAACTCGGCAAAATTGAGGCAAGGTTTATCATGGTAGTGAACAAGTATGTATGTATTGTCAGCTACAAATTTTTCAATAAACCATAAACAGTTAAGGCTATGTACACCAACAAGATAATAGTACAAGCGCATGGATTATAGATAACAGAAAACCATGGCTAGGTGTTGAACATAGGACGCTTGAGCTTATGTACAAGAAAGTAACCCGCAGTGAGCGAGGTTCAACAGCTCAGGAAAGTAATCGGTTGTATTAAACATTGAAAAGCATAAGTAAAAATATGGGGCAACTTGATTCAGGTGATGGTTTCAAAGTGAGGTATCATCAGGGAAGTTAGCATTCATGTGGCAAAGTACAATGGAGCAGTCAGCGCCAATTCTGCGAAAGCTAAGAAGATGAGTAGCAGCAATACAAACAACGGAACATACGTCGATACTCAACGTTATAATTTCTGATTAACTTGGCGTTGTGCATGAGCGACAACACTTTAAAATATTAGGAAATCCCGGAAAATAGAAATACAGAAACATTATGGCATCTTGCCACAGGAATAACAGTGTGAAGCCGTATTCAGGGGGCTGCATGCATTAGAATGCCGGCATAGACTAATTATGTCAAAACTAGTATCTGTTCCAGAAATGTGTTCCAGGACAGTGAGTAGTACACTATGAGGTATCTACACCATTGATGTGGAGCTGCACCTGACGACCAAGTTTATCCTTGTCGACCTGTGAGTGAAACGGGGACGGCCACGCTGAGTTGGATCATTTGCCGGAAGGAAGCGGAAGTGAACCGAGCATCGGGATCAAGCCACTGGAAATATCGCTGGATATATACAGGGCAAGTTAATTCTAATTAATTTTCTATGTGTACTGCTCAATTACAGAGAGCTATTAGACACCTTTGTATGGTATTGTGCAATCAGCCTGATGAATTAGATTGTGCTTCCACAGGGATGATGGTGGTTAGTTAATCTTGTCTGTTACAGGTTACAGGTTACCAAAACAAGATCAGCGACAACACTGACTGCGTGTACTGATAGTGATATATATAGTCGGACTAATAGATAACAGATAATCATGTCTACCTTGGCAGACTTCATAGCTCTAGGTGAGAAGTGTGGTTTCACAGGAAAAGAGCTTATGACGTGGGCGGAGAATAAAGTGACTGAACATCAGAAGCAAGAACGGGAAGATAGAGCAGCAGCCAGAGATTTTGAAAGGCAGAAATTAGCAGCACAAGCAGAACTCGAAGAAAAGAAATTAGCAGCACAAGAAGCGGCAGCTAAAGATGCCAAAGAACTTGAGCTACAGAAATTAGCAGCACAAGAGGCAGCACTAGCTTTCGAAAAAGAGAAACTGGCAGTACAATTAACATTGAAAGACAAAGATGTGGAGGGTAGTATTAAAGTAAAGATGCTAGAACTGGAGAAAGAAACTGAAGTTGAAAAAACTAAGTTGGCAGCCAAAGCATTGGACCCCATTCGAAGATATCAAGGTATCATCAGGAACTTTGCACAAGGGGCTTCCATCTCTGCATGGGTTACCAACTTCGAAGTGTTGATGAACCACTACAAGGTGCCAGTTGAAGAGTGGGCAATCCTCTTCCATAAGCATTTGGCCCTGGAGCCATTGAAGGTTGTAGAGGGCATCCCAGAGCATCGGCGAACTGATTACAACTATGTCAAGGAAAGAGTCTTGGCACATTTTAGTTTAGATGAGGCGGGTCTGAGAACCGCATTTAGAGTGCTGACTCCGAAGTCGAACCAAACCTTCATGGATTTCATTGCCGAAACTCAATCTCTATATGACACATGGCTGAAGGCAGCTAGAGTAGGCAACGACCCGGAAAAGCACAGAGACCTAATGCTGAGAGATAAAATTATTTCAGCTGTGCCAGACTCCATGGCAACGTTCCTGCTTGAAAATAAATGCGCCACAATATCTGAAATGGAGTCCAAGGGCGAGGCGTATTATAATGCCCATAGGGAGATTTTTGCAGAGGGGGCACAGCCAGAACTTACAGTAGGAGCAGCTGCCAGGTTCTCTGATCGAAGGCAATCATACGGACCCAGAAGTAAATATCAACCAATGAATAGATATACACAAATCCCACCGAGACAAGCGGACGTAGTTCGAACTGGCCCCGTAAGAGAATGTAAATATTGTGATCACCAACACGGGTCGTTGGAAATGTGCGACCGAAATCCTGAGTATAAGTCATACCTCAAGAATATGTCGGTCAGAAGAAGCAATAGGTATGCAGACTATAGAGACAGTCTGAAATGCTGGTTATGTAGAAGCTATGGCCACTTGGCAAGGACGTGTAGTCTGAGAAAACTGAATGAAGACACCAACATGGCATACGCCATGTCCAGCAGCGACGAGGATGAACAACAAGACACAAATGCAACACACATATATGACTGTCAGGGCGGCATGACTGAATACAAAGTGTATATGCAGGAAGCCAACTCTGCATACATAACAAACGGAAATCTGGACGTTCGACGAGCATTAGTGAATGGTTTTGCAGTGAAAATGGTTAGAGACACAGGGACAACAATTGTGGGGGTAGACAGGAAGGTGGTAAGAGACGAAGACTATACAGACGACAGAGTGACGTGCAGAACATTTGGCGGGGCGTTAGAGCAGTATAGAGTAGCTTGGACAGACATTGACTGTCCTTACTACAAAGGGCGAAAAAAAGCGGCAGTGTTACCACATCCCACAACAAAGCTAATATTGGGCAACATCCCAGAGGTCAAAGAGTGCACACCCCAGGACATAAACAAATGGGAAAAAGAGAACTTAGAAATAGCAGATTGCGATGCGGCATGGACATTCCCGACAGAAGACATTAAAATTAAAGGAGATGATGACCCATCAGACATAGGAACAGACATTTATCAGACAGACGAAGAATACAGAAGAATTCAAGGACAAACAAGGGACCCTAGTACAGGGACCGTACAGGGAATGTGTCCCGACGATAACGACACAATCATGGACGATAGGCATGGACCAGTTGATAATTGCGAAGAACTAAGACAGTTGACACAGCAAGAACTGACATTGGATACATTAAATTTTAGGCCAGACCTAACAGAGTACGAAAAGGAGAAAGTAGTCTTTGGTGTTGAAAACTTTAGAGTGGATTGTCCACAGTTCAACGACAGCACAGCAATGGTGAAACAATTTTTTATGCCATACTTGACTCACACATGTGCTAACAGGTTAGAAAAACAAATGGTACAACAAGCATGTTCAGCACAAGAGAGTAGGTCAGTATCTGGGTATAGGTTACAGGACGAAGAGGTCGTATGCAAGAAGAAAAACAGTCAAGAAGAAAGAGCAAAAGAGAAGGTGAAGATAAAACAAACAGATGTTACAGACTACACAGAATCGGGTTGGGAGAATGAAATTCCCCCAAAGAGGCCACAGGTACGGTATACTGACACAGACGCTCTGTTAGCACAATGGCAACAAGAGGAAATTCTAAAAGATCAAATAAATAAACGAACACAGGACATCAAAATAAGGAATTGGAATAGGTATTGGAAAAGTATAGGGTTAACAGATGAGGAAAGGAAAGAAAAGACAAAAGAAATAGATAAGTTCAAATCAATAACAACATATATTACACAAGAAGATGCAAATCATTGTACAATACTACATGTTAAGGAGACATCACATGTTCCTACGTGAAACTCTTATCGTAGGATATGTATGTTGTATATACTTGTAATGTATAAAATCTATGTGTATGTGATTGGTATAGGTAGAATTGTTGTAGTAGAATGAATGCATTGATAGGTATAATATTGATTGAAGTAACATGATGATATGGTAAAGTCATCAGAGGGAAAAACAGTACAGAGGTGTAATAGTCTGGGTAAAATATTTATATGAGATCTGTGAATGCTAGCCATGACAGGACCTAAGAAATGGCACATCGACTAGATGACAAGATGATCTGGTCAGATTAGGGACAGAATCCCAATAGTACAATATGGTATACGGTAATACTATAATCTAAGAAACCATGTGTTCATACAAGGTGACTGATCCAGTGGATAGCACGTTGGTGTACTGACCATGAGAACAACATGTCAACGTAGGAAATTTGATATGAGGGTGGTAATGTAATATGCAAATGTGTAAACATACGTATGCATGTATGGATATATATATATATATATATATATATATATATATATATATATATATATATATATATATATATATATATATATGTATATATATATATATATAGATATATACACCTAAGGCTGTTATTAATTTCAGATAGTTAAGGGGTA
Source organism: Cepaea hortensis (assembly GCA_963921405.1). Lineage (NCBI taxonomy): Eukaryota > Metazoa > Mollusca > Gastropoda > Stylommatophora > Helicidae > Cepaea > Cepaea hortensis. Next base: position 138,568,354 of record OY992878.1, read on the forward strand.
TAAATGACTGAGCAGAAGAGATAGTGACAAAGGTACCTCAAAGATGTTACCTCACTAAGCTGACTGAAGAGGCTGATACAGACAGACGCAAGTGAAGAGAGGGAATCTGATTGGTAGAAGATACAGTCAGCGAAGACAGATACCCGCCGGAACCAACCAAGGGAGTAATAGTTAATAACATTCACTATTATCATTCAATAAACAAAACTCATAATACATATAGACAGATAAATAATATCATTGTAATGGCTGATAAGTACATACATAAACATCAATACATTCTTACGATCATAGTCATCATGCCATGTATATTCATAAACAGTATGCATATAAGTGTAACATTATTGATTGTACTAGTACCTGATGGTAACACAGGACAGGTACGATGAGAGGTTGGTAGAAATGACATCTGCAAAAGCAGGAAGGTTGACAGTGGGTCTAAAACCACGATACATCACAGAGGACACCCATAACTTAAAAGGAAAAGAAGAAGAAGGTAACTGAGACACTACTACCAATGATACATATTGATGTCACAAAAATGATAATGATGGGCGAGTGAAAGTTTGACTAGTGCTTGAAATATTACATGTGAGTCCAATTGTATATATTATTCAGGTTTTATGACAATATTGTATATTGGAGAGACAGACATGTACAATAGGTAGGAGAAATTTAGCTGATGGGGGTAACATGTACATAACATAAGAATAGGTTGAGTGACAGTGAAATGAGAGAAAGGGGACGAGAAGACTGAGAGTAGGAACTTGTGCGAATGAGAATCAATTTGAACACAACCTGGATACGTGCACAACAGTATACAGGAAGCGTATAGGCATAGATGGAGCATTTGTATAGTAGTATGTAGTATTGTAGCATGCGGGTTGGGAGACGTACATAATAAAAAAAAAAAAAAAAAAAAAAAAAGAGAGAGAAAGACAAACGATGAAAGGATGAAGAGAGGGAATGAGAGAGAGAGAGAGAGAGAACAGAGTGCAAGTAAAATTGAAGGAAAGTATACAAGGATAGTGTAGTAGGATTATTGGTAGTACCATTGATAATAGTACCAAGTGGTAGTACTGTGTACATATAAGATTTCAACATGTAGCACTTCAGCATGGCAGTAGATGTATATAAGGGTCATGGTATTAGGAACACTACAAGGAAAAAGTTGGTAGTAAGAACATCAGGCATAAACATAAGGCAAATGAAGGGAATAGATAGCCATAGAGCACAAGTAACTAATGGCAGCCGACCTCGCACACACGTTGACAAGACAAATACAAGAGTCATAGGTACTCGCACCAAAGAGATCCACAGTCGTAGCATAGACTACTCAGGAGCAAGATAGAGCTTAAACAAAATATGGGTGAAATTGATATGTCTGCAATACACACGTTCCTGCACCCAGGGCTTAAGGGCTGGGGAGTGTGTCAGTTGCTTGTACCGAGGTATAAATGAGGAACCTTATGGGAATGTCCGGGGTGGGACATTGGGACTCATAGTAGGTTGGTCCTCAACTTGCCGAATACAAAGAGGGTTGATGCCACACGAGGTCTATTTGGGAATAGACGGATATTCGTGTCCGACATTATAATTTGTGTGAAGGTATGGCAGAATATCAACGTAACACAGAGGGAAGTTAAAGGGAACTGAGAAGCAAGCTCAAAGGCATGAGGCAGTAGACAGATATGTGCGACCAGGGACAGGCATGTGCGACCAAGCTGACTCATGTCAAGTGTAGAGATAAGGAAGAACCCAAAAATGTAGAACATTTTTGAAATTGCGGGGGGCATATGCCATGAGTCAGATTACTTAAGACCTGGTTAACAGCAACATAGATTGTTGAAACATTAATAGTGAATAAATAATCACGGAGAGTGATAAGGAAAAAGACACCGGTAACGGGCTAAAGATAGTGGCCAGTAGAATTGCGAGGAGGAGGCCACGTGATTAGAAGGGTCGAGCAGGGCGCACGGACAAAGGGAGTCAGTCGGAGTTGGGAAGCCATGACAGACAGATCACGAAAGCAGAGAAGTGTGTCGGCTGAGAACTGAATATCCCTTGTGGTGATGAAACGCCGAGAATCGTCGACGGCAAGTAATTGAGTGTACGCTAGATATTTCAAGCGTGTACCGATTGATGAGAACAGCGTTGCCGCGACCAGGCGGGTGGACATGTTACAGCACGGAGTCGAGTGGTGTGCCGTGTGCAGAGGTTGCCGGCCTGTGAATGTAGGCGCCATGCGACCATGTGTAACAGGACTGTAAGTAGGGTAGAAGAGTGTATGTGTAGACCATTGTAGTTGATTAGATAGCCGGGATAGTAGGACGTACTACAATCAGTGTAAACAAATGTCGTGGGTGTACATGTACCTTTGAATATCCCAGTGATTGTGTCGCATAGAAACAATACATGATGCCATTCTATCACTCGGTGGTGACGAGTTGTGTTTACGGTGTATCAGTGTGTAATTCCTAAAGAGTGTCAACGTAGCCGCACCTCAATACCCCTAGTTACGTCAGAAAGGGCTCGTTGGCAACAAGACAGAGGTGAACAATTCAACAAGACAGAGGTGAACACTGAAAATTGATTAGAGAAATAAGGCGTAGACAATGAAGAATTTCTGGGCGTTATAAAAAGATATAAACTAGACAACTTAGTGACAACTGGCAAAACTAGTGGGGGACAAGAGAAAGGTCAAGACGGAGAGATAAATACAGGGGGTAAATTTAATGACTGTGGTGTTTTTTTTTTTTTTTTAAATATTGCTGTTCCAAGTTTTGTATTTACCTATTATGTTGCATGAACTCCACAGAGGGTGAATACAAAACTTGGAACGGCACTATTTTCAAAAACCCCAAAGTCATAAAAAATACACCTTATACCTGGATGGCTTAGACACAATGCATAATGGGAGAAGAACACGGACATGATGCGAGACTGGTGATCGTGTGAAATGGAGAACAGAGACTGCCCATACTTATCGGCATGTCACTGACGATGACGATCTGTCTGTTGGTCTGTCTGTATAGCTGGCTAGTTAACGACCAGCTTGTCTATCTGTTAGTTCGCTCGTTCGTCCACATGTAGTCTTTCTGTCTGTATGCCTTTTGAGATATCCGTCTGTCTGCCGTCTTATGTCTGCATATCTGCCATTATGTCTGCCTATCTGCCGGCGTATGATTTTACTAAATATAAACATGTTCTCACGTGGCTGTTATATTCGGAGCAATCACGTTATTACATTAAAACGAAAAATGTTATTTCATTAAAACGAATAAAAAAATAAAATAAGTGAACTGTTAAAATCAGTCAGTGGGCAAATGTGCAAGAAAACACACGCAGAGTCACGTGAATAATGTTGCACGTGATCGAAGCCATGTCTGTTGAGGTTAATGCAGTGTCTGGTCCACAAATTCAGAAAAACGTTAAGTCCTAATCTGTCAGTGTGTGTGTGTGTGTGTGTGTGTGTGTGTGTGTGTGTGTGTGTGCGTGCGTGCGTGCGTGCGTGCGTGTGTGTGTGAGTGAGAGAGAGAGAGAGAGAGAGAGAGAGAGAGAGAGAGAGAGAGAGAGAGAGAGTTGGAGGAGGAAATAATAGCATATTGTATGTTCAATCTTTTATGGAAACGCTTTACCTGTTAATTCAGAATACAGAACACTATTTAGTTTTACGGCCACAAAAACTAGACATTTTTATATGGCAACTTACTATCATAGTCACTGTAAAATACTCACACGCACTGCAGCACACCATTGATAATATTATGCTGGCTTATACACCCCCCCCCCCCCCCCCACTAGTTGGGGATTTGGAGAAATTGATAGAGAACTGAACTGATACATGTAATGTCATAAGCACGGTCGGACGAGGATTTTTTTCTTTGCGCTCGTCGCCTGCTAAGTAAGGGAAAGACTTGCCGTCTCCTCCTCTTCCATGCATTGAGGCCTACAACATATGATAGTGCTATGACATCATAGACTCATGGCGGGAAACTGCTTGGGGACAATTTATGAATGAGTTCTACTCGGCACATGGACCGCTAGGCTGGGCAGTGGCTAGAACGCATGCCTGAAAGCCAGGTCGACCCAGTCTAACATGGGTTCGAGAACATGTTCAGAGAAATAAAGTCGACCTGTGAGAAGCTGACCGTATTACCCACTGATCCCGATTGGTCTGTCAAAGATATGAGGACATGTTCAGAGAAATAAAGTCGACCTGTGAGAAGCTGACCGTATTACCCACTGATCCCGATTGGTCTGTCAAAGATATGGGGACAAGTTCAGAGAAATAAAGTCGACCTGTGAGAAGCTGACCGTATCACCCACTGAGTCCCGACTGGTCTGTCAAAGATATGAGGACATGTTCAGAGAAATAAAGTCGACCTGTGAGAAGCTGACCGTATTACCCACTGAGCCCCGATTGGCCTGTCAAAGATATGAGGACGTGTTCAGAGAAATAAAGTCGACCTGTGAGAAGCTGACCGTATTACCCACTGAGCCCCGATTGGTCTGTCAAAGATATGAGGACATGTTCAGAGAAATAAAGTCGACCTGTGAGAAGCTGACCGTATTACCCACTGAGTCCCGATTGGTCTGTCAAAGATATGAGGACATGTTCAGAGAAATAAAGTGGACCTGCGAGAAACTGTCCATATTACCCACTGAGTCCCGATTGGTCTGTCAAAGATATGAGGACGTGTTCAGAGAAATAAAGTGGACCTGCGAGAAACTGTCCGTATTACCCACTGAGCCCCGATGGGTCTGTCAAAGATATGAGGACAAGTTCAGAGAAATAAAGTCGACCTGTGAGAAGCTGACCGTATTACCCACTGAGTCCCGATTGGTCTGTCAAAGATATGGGGACATGTTCAGAAAAATAAAGTCGACCTGTGAGAAGCTGACCGTATTATGCACTGATCCCGATTGGTCTGTCAAAGATATGGGGACATGTCAGAGAAATAAAGTCGACCTGTGAGAAGCTGAACGTATTACCCACTGAGTCCCGATTGGTCTGTCAAAGATATGAGGACATGTTCAGAGAAATAAAGTGGACCTGCGAGAAACTGTCCATATTACCCACTGAGTCCCGATTGGTCTGTCAAAAATATGAGGACGTGTTCAGAGAAATAATGTGGACCTGTGAGAAACTGTCCATATTACCCACTGAGTCCCGATTGGTCTGTCAAAGATATGAGGACATGTTCAGAGAAATAAAGTGGACCTGTGAGAAACTGTCCATATTACCCACTGAGTCCCGATTGGTCTGTCAAAGATATGAGGACATGTTCAGAGAAATAAAGTGGACCTGTGAGAAACTGTCCATATTACCCACTGAGTCCCGATTGGTCTGTCAAAGATATGAGGACATGTTCAGAGAAATAAAGTGGACCTGTGAGAAACTGTCCATATTACCCACTGAGTCCCGATTGGTCTGTCAAAGATATGAGGACATGTTCAGAGAAATAAAGTGGACCTGTGAGAAACTGTCCATATTACCCACTGAGTCCCGATTGGTCTGTCAAAGATATGAGGACATGTTCAGAGAAATAAAGTGGACCTGTGAGAAACTGTCCATATTACCCACTGAGTCCCGATTGGTCTGTCAAAGATATGAGGACATGTTCAGAGAAATAAAGTCGACCTGTGAGAAACTGTCCATATTACCCACTGAGTCCCGATTGGTCTGTCAAAGATATGAGGACATGTTCAGAGAAATAAAGTCGACCTGTGAGAAGCTGTCCATATTACCCACTGAGTCCCGATTGGTCTGTCAAAGATATGAGGACATGTTCAGAGAAATAAAGTCGACCTGCGAGAAGCTGTCCATATTACCCACTGAGTCCCGATTGGTCTGTCAAAGATATGAGGACATGTTCAGAGAAATAAAGTCGACCTGCGAGAAGCTGTCCATATTACCCACTGAGTCCCGATTGGTCTGTCAAAGATATGAGGACACGTTCAGAGAAATAAAGTCGACCTGTGAGAAGCTGTCCATATTACCCACTGAGTCCCGATTGGTCTGTCAAAGATATGAGGACACGTTCAGAGAAATAAAGTCGACCTGTGAGAAGCTGACTGTATTACCCACTGAGCCCCGATTGGTCTGTCAAAGATATGAGGACATGTTCAGAGAAATAAAGTCGACCTGCGAGAAGCTGACCGTATTACCCACTGAGTCCCGATTGGTCTGTCAAAGATATGAGGACATGTTCAGAGAAATAAAGTCGACCTGCGAGAAGCTGACTGTATTACCCACTGAGCCCCGATTGGTCTGTCAAAGATATGAGGACATGTTCAGAGAAATAAAGTCGACCTGTGAGAAGCTGTCCATATTACCCACTGAGTCCCGATTGGTCTGTCAAAGATATGAGGACACGTTCAGAGAAATAAAGTCGACCTGTGAGAAGCTGACTGTATTACCCACTGAGCCCCGATTGGTCTGTCAAAGATATGAGGACATGTTCAGAGAAATAAAGTCGACCTGCGAGAAGCTGACCGTATTACCCACTGAGTCCCGATTGGTCTGTCAAAGATATGAGGACATGTTCAGAGAAATAAAGTCGACCTGTGAGAAGCTGACCGTATTACCCACTGAGTCCCGATTGGTCTGTCAAAGATATGAGGACATGTTCAGAGAAATAAAGTCGACCTGTGAGAAGCTGACCGTATTACCCACTGAGTCCCGATTGGTCTGTCAAAGATATGAGGACATGTTCAGAGAAATAAAGTCGACCTGTGAGAAACTGTCCATATTACCCACTGAGCCCCGATTGGTCTGTCAAAGATATGAGGACGTGTTCAGAGAAATAAAGTCGTCCTGTGAGAAACTGTCCATATTACCCACTGAGCCCCGATTGGTCTGTCAAAGATATGAGGACGTGTTCAGAGAAATAAAGTCGACCTGTGAGAAGCTGACTGTATTATCCACTGAGCCCCGATTGGTCTGTCAAAGATATGAGGACATGTTCAGAGAAATAAAGTCGACCTGCGAGAAACTGTCCATATTACCCACTGAGCCCCGATTGGTCTGTCAAAGATATGAGGACATGTTCAGAGAAATAAAGTCGACCTGCAAGAAACTGTCCATATTACCCACTGAGCCCCGATTGGTCTGTCAAAGATATGAGGACATGTTCAGAGAAATAAAGTCGACCTGCGAGAAACTGTCCATATTACCCACTGAGCCCCGATTGGTCTGTCAAAGATATGAGGACATGTTCAGAGAAATAAAGTCGACCTGCGAGAAACTGTCCATATTACCCACTGAGCCCCGATTGGTCTGTCAAAGATATGAGGACATGTTCAGAGAAATAAAGTCGACCTGCGAGAAACTGTCCATATTACCCACTGAGCCCCGATTGGTCTGTCAAAGATATGAGGACATGTTCAGAGAAATAAAGTCGACCTGCGAGAAACTGTCCATATTACCCACTGAGCCCCGATTGGTCTGTCAAAGATACGGGGCAAGCAGTCTATACCCAATGCGCCGCAAGCCGTGGACTTTATTTATGTTTAGAATAGGAGTAACCGTGTTCATGTTTTTATTCTTCTCTCATCATGACAAGGGAGAGGCGGCCGAGCGCCTTTGGGGAGGGGTGGGGGGCGGGGGGTGGGGGGGTGGGGGGGGGGTGGAGAAGGCCGGGGAACAGATAGAGAACCCGTACCTAGAAAAAATGATATTGCGGGGGTTATACGAGAGTTCTGCAAGAATCTCAAAACTGAGAGGGAAGACAAGGATAACTTTCAGTCAGATAGCGGTGAGAATGATTAGTAGTATGACTCTTCGCTGGCTGTGAGCGAAAAAAAATAAAGAAAAAAAGAAATAAAACAAACGAGAGGACGGGCCGCTTATGGGAATGTCTTGAGTGCAGTGATGTCTGTTCTTTGTTCAACTCAACTCAACAACTCAACTCTTATCTTGGTATTTTTTTAAATCGAAATAATAGTTGCGCATGTACTTGTTTAGTTTGTGGGATCATACGACATTAGGGGGAACAAGTTCCGTAACGGGAACCTGTAGGGTCTGTGGCATGTTTGGATCTCACATTTTGTTGGCCTGCATGCACGAAGGTGGCCAGACTTTCAGTAACTTAGCCGGCAACGAGATCAGACGTTGAAGCCTCGTTCTACCGCGCCCATGACACTATCTGCAGTCTTAACGATTCGACAAACGCGTCTGCTTCGGATCGTTTCCTTACCTGTTGCTGCGTACTGCGCATTTCTGATCTGATTTCAGTGATTGTGAGGTCATTACTTTTACCATCGCTGTCTGTCTGTCTGTCTGTCTGTCTGTCTGTCTGTCTGTCTGTCTGTCTGTCTGTCTGTCTGTTTGTCTGTCTGTCTGTCTGTCTGTCTGTCTGTCTGTCCGTCCGTCCGTCCATCCGTCTGTCTGTCTGTCTGTCTGTCTGTCTGTATTTATTTTGTTGGCATATCCTATTTACAGGGCATCGCTGTCAACACCAGTACTGCTGTTGTTGATGTCTTGCATCGTTACGTTGAGTAGTTTGCCATTGCTTTCTGAGCGGCCAGCTCACATACCATCACCTTAAAAGCAAGCGCAACACGGTCTGCTGCCAAACCGGTCACAGCTGTGTTTCGAACATAGGTATGCGGAATTACGAACCGCGTCCGTAACGCCTTTGCCACGGAGCACGTTATATACGAGGGTAAGTTAATAAGTAAGTAACAAATGGCTGTAGAAAAATAACTAAAGATGATAACAACTTGAAACCAGTTTATTTTTATACATACATTGTCCCTTTATTTCTCAACATAATTTCCACCAACATTGAAGCACTTATCCCACCGTTTTATCAGTCCTCCCAAACTGGCTGCACAGAACTACGTGCTTTGTTTTCATTGACCTACTATCCCACAGAACTGTGTGGCTTACTTATTGACACCCTCGTAACGTTTTCTACCCAACTTTGCACCGCTTTACGGGACAAACATTTGTCAGCATAAACAGGAAACCCACCTTGGCGGGAGACATTTCGCGAATGACGCCGAAGTTGAATGTGAAGTGAAAACGTGGTTTAGAAAACAGAGCACGCAGTTTTAAGCAGTCGGTTTGGGTGACTGATAAAACGATGGAATAAGTGCATCAATGTTGGTGGAAATTATGTTGAGAAATAAAGGGACAGTGTATCTATAAAAATAAACTGGTTTCAAGTTATCCTCGTTAGTTACTTTTCTACTCCATTTGTGACTTACTTATTAACTTACCCTCGCATAACGGTATATACTACCATTTCTCACCATTTCATTTGCGTTTAGCGTGAATACTCCAATGTTTGGTAATGGATCACTTTTATTGCACTCGGCTATTCCAATAAGTACCCCAGTCTCCATTCATAGTTTAGACAAGGAGAATCTCAACACAGGGCACGAATCATAGCCCTAGCGAGGATCCAAACGTGTTTAACAAAATAACATATGCTATAAACATTTTTTATGTATAGTGTTTTTAACTTTGAAACTTATTTATGTGTAGTGTCTTTAACTTTGAAACTTATTTATGTGTAGTGTTTTTAACTTTGAAACTTAACCCGGGCAAAGTTTTTTTTTTTGTTAGCTTGCTATGAACTCAAGCGTATTCCACACACGTGCGGCTACTTCTAGCAGCACTGGACTGACTTTTTCGCGTGGATTAGCTTTCCCTATTACCAATGTCTCTCGCCATCAGGAGAACCCACTCCGACTTCTGGGGTACTTGTCATTTATGTCCCAAAGCCAAAAACGAGAAGTCGACATTTTAATCTAACTGACGGATGTGGGGATTGAACCCTCTACCTTGGCAAAAGCACACCGGAATTATCACAAGGGTCTATTCGATCTGCTCTTTTAGATCTCCGACTGTCGAGGGATTTGATAATGTGAGCAACGCTCACTGCTCCTCGAGTTGTCCGCCATTATCTGAGAAGGGGATACTCTAAGACAGTGGTTCTCAATCGGTGGGGAATTTCCCCCCCCCCCCCCCCCAGGGGGGAATTTTAGGGTTTCCAGGGGGGGGGGGGGTGAAGATTATTTCAAGATCGCGTTAATACAAGAACCGATTACTTGATAATGTTTTTTCCTTCATACTTTACGGTTCTGTACGTCCCATCCTTCTAAAATTCATTTTATAAAGTCAGTAGACCCACAAGTCACGTTTTATGTGGACATCTAGACTTGTTTTGGTATGTGCTTCCATTATTACGTATACTGTGTAGGGACAGGAGCGGTAGGGGGGATTTTAGGTAGGAAATATGAAAGGGGGGATGAAGGGGGAGCACGGGCCAAATCTTTAGGTAGGAAATGGGAAGCGGGGGGGGGGGGGTGTCGTTCTGAAAATATGGTGAAGGGGGGCGCGCGCCAAAAAAAGTTGAGAACCACTGCTCTAAGACTTTTCCTATTTGATAAAAGTTAACTGAACCAGGTCTGCGCGAATTAGAGATGAACGTTGCCCCCTCTTGGTAACTCCACCTCCTTAAGAACCACTTACAATTATGGACAACTCTTGTCTACCGTTTCATTCTCCTTTCTTCTGTAACCGACAGAGTAAATGAAGTAGAGTAACATCTCTCTCTCTCTCTCTCTCTCTCTCTCTCTCTCTCTCTCTCTCTCTCTCTCTCTCTCTCTCTCTCTCTCTCTCTCTCTCTCTCACAAACACACACACACACACACACACACACACGGACCCACGCACGTACGCACACACACGGAGAAGAGAGTTTAAAACATGGTTTAAAATGCAAGAGGAACTACTTCATATCACTGGGTTTTTATCTCATACAGTTCGGTCTCTTTCCGCAGCACGTCCTGCCGAGAGCGCCGCCCAAAGCACGAACTCCGTAGCTCCAGCGACGAGCCCCAGGAGTCTCCTGAGTAAATTGCACTCGTGAACCAAACGAAGTAGCCAGAAATCAAGCCATATGGTATATGATATACATCCCCGTGTTATATGAGGAATATGGAGAGGACAAGGAAGAAGGTGCATGGGAGACGGGGTAGTAGGTTCAGCTTGACTGCCGACAGGGAGACGGGTGATAAAACTGATCCGTGCTCCCACGTCGACCTAGCCTGAAATGAGTACCAGGATATGTCTTGGGAACTGAAGACACAACACTGACCACATCAGCTCTCGAGTTTTGATGGCCTTTAGAACTTTGGGTATAGCACCAGCTGACCGGTATGTTTTAAGGAGTGTACAGGGGTCATGTTTCCTTGTGAATAATATAGGGAGGATATAGAAGAAGAAGTAGAAGAAGAAGAAGAAGAAGAAGAAGAAGAAGAAGAAGAAGAAGAAGAAGAAGAAGAAGAAGAAGAAGAAGAAGAAGAAGAAGAAGAAGAAGAAGGAGAAGAAGAAGCAGAAGAAGAAGAAGAAGAAGAAGAAGAAGAAGAAGAAGAAGAAGAAGAAGAAGAAGAAGAAGGAGAAGAAGAAGGAGAAGGAGAAGAAGAAGGAGAAGGAGAAGAAGAAGAAGAAGAAGAAGAAGAAGAAGAAGAAGAAGAAGAAGAAGAAGAAGAAGAAGAAGAAGAAGAAACGGGATGATGAGAAGCAGGAGTTGGATTTCCTCACTTGCCGCTGCTACCACCTTCTGGCAGGTATAATTAGTTCAAAGAAGCAGACTAATTCAATTTCAGAGAACATACATCACTATTCAAAGCACTAAAATTAAAAGCAAAGCCAAAGCAATAAAAGCTAGCTGAAAACCAAAGCATTAGTTGGCAAGGACGGGAATAATGGCCGTGTGAGAGATAGTAATCAGATAGAGCTCCCACGGCTCACGTGAGACTAGAATCTTTCTCGCCAACGTCGTGTCAACTAGAATCGATGTGTCGTTATCTTCCAGCACAGCACTTCACGTGTGTCTGCAGGTTTTTAAACAAAGTGAAATTTATTGCTGGCACTTGAAACAATTTCACTTGTGCTAATATACAGCGGCCCGTCTCTCTGGCCGAGGGGTTACAACACTTTCTCCGTAATCCCGTTTATCACGCAGAGTCTCGTAGCGGACGAGAGCTGGAAGCGGTTAGACCCCTGCTGGTGACTTGCGATATAACTGAGCCGGCCGCTCAGAAAGCAATGGCAAGCTACTGAGCGTAATCTTGCCAAGAAATCAGCAGACAGCTGAAAGATGCTGCTGTTGACATCGATGTCCTGTAAAGGATATGCGGGGAAAAAAAAATATACAGCGAGAGCCAGTCAGCGCAGTGACTAGAACGTTTGCCACCGGTATATTGGTTATGGGTTCAGATTCTCTTTGTGGCGAATGTTTAAAACTTCATCTGAGCTAACAGGTCGACCTAGGGTTCAGGGAAATGTCTTTGGAAGGGAAGGCGGCGGGTGGAGATTTCTAATTCATAACTACCGACCTGATAGTTTTGGGTTCGAAATATCTTCATGCAGCTAGTCAGCATGGTCGAATGGGTAAGAACGCGTGTTCTTAAACATCCGTTGGCCTGATGCCAAGGTTAGCGGTTCAACCCCTACACCGGACAGCTAGACTAAAATGTTGACCAGTCGTCCTTGACTTGGGGACGTACATTACAAGAACCTCTGGCGTCGGAGAGGGTTCGCCTGATGGCAAGGGACACTGTTAATAGGGAAAGCTAATCCACACGCAAAATTCAGTCCATCACTGTTATAAATAGTGTGTATGTACTACGCTTGAGTTAAATGCGAGTGAGCGCAAAAACGAAAAAATCATCGTGCCGAATGTGTTAAGTTGATATGTGTTCTTAGATCGATCCAGCCAACTTTGAGTACCTGGACATTTCTTGGACAGTAAAGGTGTCTGGCGTGACACTGACCATACCATCCATTGAGTACTGATTCATCATCATCATCATTATCATCGCCCACTTCTGCCGTCAAGTGTCGTGGGGAGGAATAATTTGCGCTTCAGCGCCCGGTGGGCGGCAGTGTCATTCCGTGTGATTGTACAATGTCTTTGAGTCGTCAATCCATTGTCTTCTTGGACATCCTCTTGGCCTCGTCGCATATGATCTTTGATGTAAGGCCAGTGATGGTAGTTGAGTACTGATTAGTCTATACAATTATGGATCCAGCACCACACACCCACTAGTCCTCAAGGCGCATTTACTTGACAAGTGCTACACACTTGAGGGATCTGTGTGCGCGGGGCACACGTTAAAAATTCCCAGGGCTGTTGGAAATCGAAAAGAGTAAGCTGAATAGACCGCTCATCTGCATGCAGGTCAGCATGGTCGAATGGATAAGAACGCGTGTTCTTAACCATCCGGTGTGCTGATACCGAGGTTAGGGGTTCAACCTCTACAACGGACTGCTGGACTAAAATGTTGGCTTGTCGTCCTTGACTGTGGGACGTAAATTACAAGTACCTCTGAAGTCGGAGTGGGTTCGCCTGATGGCGAGGGACACTGTTAATAGGGAAAGCTAATCCACATATACACACTGAACTGATCCACGACTCTGGTGATCGAGTGAAATGGCGAGTCACGACCGCCCACGCTTTCCGGCATGGCATATGATTGATTGATTGATTGATTGAATCCACACGCAAAATTCAGCTCATCACTACTTTAAACAGTGTGTATGGACTACATTAGAGGTCAAAACGAGCAAGCGCAAAAAAAAAAAAAAAAAAGAAGACCGCTCATGTCATCTTATTCCTCTTGTACCTTGCGGTGTCGAGGTGAAGCATAAACAGCGGACAAGTATCCGTTGTATTTATAAATTGAGATTCCCGTGGACTCTGTTATTCCCTTTGTTCACCGTTTACATTGTTTGCCTCTTCTTCGGTTCCATTTGGTCTGTGGTATACTGTCAGTTGGTAGCCTAATTATGTGGCCGAACCATTTTACTTGCTGTTTTCTAGTGAAATTGTACACTGCTATTATCCCCACATTAGTCCTGATTTCATAATTTCTGAGTTTTTCTCTTCTTGATACGGCGAGTATTCTACTCAGGAAGTTCGTTTCCGTTGTTGTAATTTCTCATTGTCCTTTAACATTGCCGGGCCTGTTTCCATTTGGGTCAATCCGATTATGGTTCATTCTTTTTCTTTTCTTTGAGCAAATGGAAAAATCCCCAACAGGCTTGCTATGCCAGTCGCAGGTTGAGGACAGGAAAATCTTACCACAAGAAGTCCGACCCTCCTGGCGACTCGAGCCCCGTTGGCCCATGGCCTCGCGGCCAAGGTGTCCCGGTCTAAATCACGGGGAGGTGGGGTTGACATATATAGCCCGCGGGTCATATGCATGCTACTAATTTTGGTTTTTCACCCCTCCTGAGAGAAACAAGCCGATCATACTAACCCTATTGCCTGCAAGGCCAATCGCAGTTCACACCCTGTAGACCGAAAAGGCCGTCGCCGCAGCAAAATTTCTAATGTATAAAAGCTACCCACAAACAATTGTATAGCATGTGTGATTCTGCTATACACACATTTAGATACTCGCTGGTGCTATGGAGTTTGTGCAGTGTGCTGAAATTCTCATTGTGTTATATATGGGAGGAGAATGGATCACTTATGGAGATATCCGTTGGCAGTTACAATGATCCTTTACTAACCAAACCAAATAGCATTGATAAACATGACACCTAGATAGTGTGCCGGCATCACAACTCAAGATCATAGCGCTCAAGGGCGGACAGGGACTAGAAGAGATATTCTAAAACGGTTTTTATAGCACTGTTGTAAATTTAAATGAGCAACGTGACTTTTGTCTGCTCCTAACTGGAACTGTAACAATTCTGCTAGAAGTGTATGTCGTAATGGGGAGAACACTATAACAAGTAGAAATAGGAGCGCGAATGAATAGTTTTAAAAAAGAGAAAAAGAAGGGACTGAATTTTGGGAGAGCAAAAATGAATAACAAAAAACTGGAACTAGAACTCAGAGAAGAAAGTGAGGAAAACCAACAACAACTTGTACAATAATAATTGCTTGAAAACTCTTAAGGGTATTGGAATAGCTAGAGGAGTACATTCACGGGTATTGGTTGGCACACATAGAAGTAGCAGTAGAGGAAAGAGGTAGCGGTCAGTGGACACACTAGACAACATAAACATTGAAATCGGTAAGTAGATCACAATTGGAACCTGTCGCTTCAAAATAAAAATAAAAAGACAACGGCACCTCGTTGAAGGAACAAGTGTGTTTCGACTAACGGCTAATTTGTGTCGAAGTACATTTGTTATTTCTTCAGCTAGATGCTAGTTTCAAAGCCCGATAGGCTTGTAGATGTCATTTGTTATATTACCTAGTGCCGGGATCCATGGCGAAGAGATACGGACGCGGTTCGTAATCCCCGCATATCCGCGTTCGAAAGACAGCTGCGCGCGATTTGGTGGCAGACAGCGTTGCGTTGGTTTTGCGTTGGTATCGGTGCCGGTCGTTCAGAAAGCAATGGCAAACTTCTGAATGTAAACTTGCCAAGAGATCACAGCGGCAGAAATGCTGGTGTTGACTGTGATGTCCTGTGAAAAGGATATGGAAAAAAAAATATTACCCAATAATCCATCAGATATCTACTCATTTACTTTACCTCTATGAGTTCCAACCATAAACTGTTAATTCAGCTGTAAATTAACATGTAAATGTTGACTGCCAAAGCAGAATGAGGTACTGCTTATACATCAAAGTCAAGATAGACACCGCAAGCCTCTGACATTGCAGACTGGCCTAAACGACGGCAAAACATGCCCTCCACGACAGCCCGCCTTCCTGAAACAGATCTGAAGATAAGGATACAACCCTCACCCCTTTTGTTCAAAGAGAACATGTGTGTAGTTGAGGTAAAACTCACAAACTAACAACAGACTTTAAGATAATTTGACAATCGCAGTCTAATTGTGCAACGCATATTGGGAAAGAAGAAAGTTATCAATAACTTGAATAATGGAATGGTAAACACATTAAGAAAACGGCATCTGCATGCCACTTGCTTTGTTTACTTAGTTACAAGGACAAAACACATTTACTATGTGCGTGTTCATGCGCGCCCTTCTTTGCCCTTGACTTGATAGATGTGAGGAAAAGAAAATGAAAGTCACGCTCCAACCATTTATTTGTGAGTATCCAGAACGACTTTCGTAGTGTATATGAAAGTAGTTGAAATGGACTTAAACAGCTGACCAAGTAGAGTTGAGTTCGCTTCCACAGTTCAATAAGAGTAGAGACAGAAAACATTCATCACAGTGTCATTGCTTTAAATGTCTATCAAATGCATGTGTTACATTTTACAATTGTAGATGTAAAAGAAAGTAGTTTTATTGTCGTTCTTTAGACCAAACATGAACTAAATATACTATATGGCGACAAAGAAACAAACAAACAGAAGTGTACAGTATTTTTAATGCATCGTTTGTAATAGAAATGCCATCAGCGGGTTGTATACCCCTCTTCTGCACATTCGTGTACAAATGTTGTCTACTGCTCTTCCGGTGACAGGCACGCAAGTGTAACAGAAGTTGAACCTATCAATTTAACCGTTTGTGAGTTTCTTACTGCCCATGGAGATAGTTTTTGAAATTATCACCGTTGCACACTCCTCCCCTTATTCATCTTTCCAGAAACTAAACATTGGTAAGTTATTTTATTTTCCCACCATGTATTTTGTTTCTGATATCACTTTATAAACAATATTCGCCGAATGTTTTGATGTGCAATTGCCGCTAAATTGCGTAACCAGTAACCAGTCAGTACGTTACGAGAGTCCGTAGCTACTCACTACTCACTCATAACGGTGGTCTTTTCAAAAAGTTACATATAATTACATATAATAATAATCAAATCACAAAGGCAACATTTTCAGACACTTTGAACTCCTCACATTGAAATTATAATCATATGATGGCACTAAAGATTGATTTAGCTTTATCTTTATGTATGAGAAAACAGTTTCCCTTTCATGGCTTGTTTTCAACAGTCAACTTATTATATAAATAACACACTTATAACTCTTGGTAATGCATTTCCCCTTGGTTATGTAACCTGCTGTATGGCATAGTTATGACCAATTATCCATTGTCTGGAAACAAGAGGTTGGTTAGATAACAACAACTGGGAGGGCAAATGATTAATAAACATTAATAACTAGAGGTAAATGTAGTTCCTTCATATAGTAATAAAATAGCATACTGCTATGTTCTGACTATGGCTGTGAATAATGTGGCTTTGAGTATATTAAATAAGCATATAATTTTTATTCTTTTGTTTGCTTATTAATTTGTCTATATCTGCAATGTAGTCTCTTGTATGAATTTCACTGTCTTTTTAAGCTAAAAAGTGTATGATCTGCTGTATGAATATTTCAATCTGCATTAATGTTCCATATTCATATTTGTTTGATACTTCATTAGTATTAGAATCTTCCTGGCAATGCAGTCATCCCTACATGATCTTGTTCTGTTTTTCAAGTGATTCCTTGGTTTTGACTAGAACATAGTGCACATAAATGTTGGGACCTGTAGTTTAGTACTTCATGTCTGATTTTGTAGGATTTCCGCTAGATTGTTTGTATGCCACCTCAACTATGTGATCATTTGTTCATTTGCTCTATACCTCCACCTAGTGACATTAGTATGAAATTAATGAATTAAAAAGACACATCTATCTATCTATCATTTTGAAAACAAAAATCCCAAATTCGGTCTCGTTCAACCTGCCTCCTCAGCATTGGTTAGAGTTGAGATCCGTAGTTGTGTGGACTGTTAGTCCTGATTCAAACTGGTTTTATTGGTTCCGCTCTGGTTGTCGGGTAAGGTTGGTTTATGTGCTGCCTGGTAATTTCCTTATTGTTTTATGTTGGTCCTGTTGAAGACCGGTCTTTAGTCGGACCTACTAGGTTCCGCAGTCTTTCCTTTGTTGGTATCTTTCTCTATTAGCCCTATGTGCTAGTTGTTTCTTGTGTTGTCCTCACCGGGACTGGTCCCGGTCATGTCCAGTCCTCATAAGGACTCGATGTAGGCAAAGACAGAGAACTCAAGTGCAGTCTCAAGATGTCCTTACGGTCAGCCGCCCGTTTTCCTACGATTGCTGTCATCATCATCGGTGAAAAAGATACAACTAATAACTAAACTTTGTGACTATACACAAAATTTTGTGAATAGTACGAACCGCTTTACACAAAAATTTGTGGCCGGTCACGTGATTATTCGGCTGGTCACGTGATGTCTAACTTTCTTTTGACTACATTATTAATGTTTGTGGATCTATCATTGTGTTCTCGGTAGTGTAGTGGTTAGTATCTCCGGCTGTCATGCGGGAGACTGGGGTTCGACTCCCCACCAGCAATTATATTCTTTAATTTTTATTTTTTAAAATTTTTAATCAATCAATCAGGTGCCGTCTCCACAATGAAGGTTGGCTGCAATGGATCTCCAACACTGTCTGTCTCTCGCCTTGACTGTACATTCTGTCAGGCTCATGTTCGTCCATCTCTTGATGTTATCTTCCCACTTGTATCGTTGTCTACCCCTTGCTCGCTTGCCCTAAACCTTGCCCTCCAGTATGGTTTTTATAAGAGTATCATGTCTTTTAACATGGCAGAAATATTTCACTTGCCTCCTCTTTATTCCTTCCATCAGCTCTCTCTTCATTCCCAGTTTTTCTATGACCTCTGCATTTGATTGTTTTTGTGTCCATGAAATACGGCATATTCTTCTGTATATCCACATCTCCAGGGCTTCTAAGCGGCTTTCTAGTTGCTTGTTTTAGGAACTAAAATATATACCACTGTACGTAGAGTGTGTCCTTGTCGACAAATATTGTCTTTGTGAGGTTTGAAGAAAAAGAACTTGCAAAAAAAAACATACAGACAAGAAGCGAGAATAATAGTCTTCTTCAAATTTTTGTGAATAGCGGCTCGTACTATTCACAAAATTTAGTGCCGAATAATCACGTGACCAGCCACACATTTTTGTGTATAGCGGCTCGTACAATTCAAAAATTTTTGTGAATAGCGGCTTCCAATATGAAATGTGCACACATAACAAGTCTAGTTTATTGTGTCAGCTCTAAACAAAAATAGATGTTGAAAAGAAAGGAAATTTTGAAAAAAATTGCTTCAATTTATAGTCACATTTTGATTCTCATTCTGTTTATCTAGTTAATATATTTATTATCCTATATCATTAAGTATTGTTTATATAATTGAACTTAACTTAGCTTGATGTGGTTTTCGTGAACAGTGATGCAGGATAATTATGTGATGGCACTAGCTCATCACAAACCCATGACAGGAAATTCCTTTGGGACATTTTAAACCTTTTTTAACATGTATTGTTAATGATTTCGTGACCCTTTGAAGAAAATTAATCTCACTGACTAGCCTTCTGACCTTTAAGAATGGGTTGAAATGGTGACTAAAGGGATTTGTGTATGCATGATATTATCTTGTTTTCCAGGGCCTTCTTGTGTTGAGAAATGAATCTACTATATTAAATCTTATGCATGACTTCCTAGGTAAAGTAAGCAATGGGCCCATTTCCACGTCTTGAGGTATCTTGGGTATATGGTGCTAGTTTCATATTTGTATAGACCAGTCAGCACTTACTGGGCGATGTGGTCAGTATGACATGGGCCGCCTTGACTTCCCTGAACATTTCCTGGGAGACCAGGTCAGTTTATGACTGAGGTAGTGTGGTCGTATTTGAGGATTTCGTTTCACAAATGCATATTTTTGTTTGAGTGTGTCGTGAAATCACTCCAAGTTTACAATCAGATGTCAAAAATACCAAGGACAGTCTGTATGCACAGCTGCAGTTGTTTACAACAAGTGGCCGGTAGATCAAACGGCACCGCTGACCTTGAGAATTCTTGGATAGACAGAAAATATGTCAAGGTTATTTTGCCGACCAGCGGAACCAAAGACAGACGCTAGCTGTGTTGGTTGTCATAAAAAAGGGAAACTACTTGTGACATTGGTTGAACAAAAGGGAGAGAAGATTCCTGAAATGGATAATCTGCCCTGGAACCATCTGATGTTTTGACATCAAAGGAACGTCACTGGAATAACTCAAGGCTCTTGGACAAAAACATGATTTGTTTATAGCTAGTGTAACTCAGACCGTTGACTTAGGCAGACGTGCTTTGGCACTGCAGTTATGGATTTTAATAACATCTACCGTGTGCGGGATTAATTAGATTTAATTTTACACGTGCCTGTCATGGTAACTGTAGATGTGATTTAGTAGAACTGTGATGTTGTATAAGGTAGAACCTATTGTATCAATCAATCAATCATGTGCCATGCCAGAAAGCGTGGGCGGTCATGATTCACCATTTCACTCGATCACCAGAGTCGTGGATCAGCTCAGTGTTCCTGTCTCGTCCATGCCATGTGGCCAAGCCATCCAGGTATTTTCCTCTCGGTCTTCCTCTTGGTCTGTTCCCTTCGATCTTGCCAGCTGTCACTAAGTTCTCCAGTCCATTTCTTCTCATAACATGTCCAAAAAATGTTGACTGTCTACGTCTAATTTCTCTAATCAATCTACGATTTTCATTTGTCTCTTGTAGTACTTGATCATTGGTTTTTCTATCTGTCTATGGTATTCTTTGCATTTTCCTCAGAAACCACATTTCTGCAGCCATCAGATGTTTTTCAGCTTGACTGCACATTGTCCAAGTTTCACATCCATACAAAAGAACAGGCTCTATGTATCCCCTCAACACTCTTTTTCTCGTTTCAATTGACATCATTTTATTGGTCAGAATGTTTTTCATCTCGCTAAAGGCTACTTTCGCAATGGCGATTCTTGTTCTAATCTCTTCAAGGCATCTGCCATCAGATGTTATGACTGTTCCGAGATAATTGAACCGATTCACTTGTTGAAGAATATTCCCATTTACTTGTATTAATTAATTGTATAATTAGGCCTAATTAATTTAGGCAGTAGCATGGTTGAAACTAGCTAGAGTGTGATGATTAGCTCTGTTAGTTGAGAATAGAGTAGTGAAGTGATGATTAGCTCTGTTAGTTGAGAATAGAGTAGTGAAGTGATGATAAGCTCTGCTAGATGAGAATAGAGTAATGGGGGATAATTGGGAGACGGGGAAATTGTCCAATAGTGGGATCTTCCAGTGGGGTGCTCCCTGGGGGTTCCGCACTCTGTTTGTTGGTTATTTTTTCTTGTCTTGGCCTGATGAAGACCTATTTGATTAGCTCATCTGTCCCTGACAGAGTTTGGTTCACTGTATTTTTCTGAGCGAGGCCGGTGGCCCATGCTCATCCAATAAGGATCAGTGACGGGGAGGCTCTCACCAGCTGTGTTATATATTTTACAGGTTCCCTCTGGTTGGGATGAAGAACACAGAAACATTGAAAAATTCCGATCCCGGATATTTTTGGTGCAGGAAGATTGGCCAGCAACTTTCTCACTGGGCCTATGCTAGGAAAAGTTGATAAACATTTGCTCAGTGGAGCTGACTAGTATACGTATCCCACAGGATAAATATTGAGAATATTATTGAGAATATTTTACACTACCTGTGGACAGCAACATAGTAATGGGTTCTGGTTTTCATACCATTCGTGAATAAACCAGTGGTGATGGATGTTCATTCCACTTATTACTAGAACACTAGGGATTGATTTTCACACTACATGAAACCAAAACATTGGAGAGTGTTTGTTCCACTTAACAAGGACATCAGAACATTAAAACTTTATCTGGAAAATTAAGAGATCTATTTGAGACTAAGTACAATGACTGTTTTAAGAGTGAAAACTGTAGAACATTTCGTAAGAAGGAAGAATGTAATGTTCATGGGAAAGTGTTCCGCTTTTCACTGTGCAGGAATTGTGGGGTCTCAGTTTCTATAAACTATTAGGAACAGTTTTTTTTAAAGGAAAAACAATAGTATCAGTCCCAGACTGTATAGTTGAGTGGGGATCAGACCTCGTGGTTATCAAAGCTCCTGGAGGTGGACACTGTCTGGCGGGAGAGACGCAGCGTTTGGTGAGGTCCATTGTGCTGATTCTTGTGATGTCGTGTAATCCTTGCCGTGATGAGTAGACTCTGATTCTGAGCTTTGTGGTCTGAATTCTACATTTACACTAGAATATACAACACACATTTTCTTCGCATACACATCTCACATACGTTACACTTTTCTTTTAATAAATTAATTGTTATTAATTTTTAGAAGCAAGAGTTATTGAGTATGTTGCGTTGGGGAGGAAAGAGAGGGGGCATGATCAGGTAGAGATAGAGAGAGAGAGAGAAAGAGGTGTCCTTGAACCGAAGGAGTGTGGTGGATGGAAGCTAGTGGATTCTCCAGGATATTGATAAGGGGGTAAATATAATGTGGGTGTTGACTCCCCTCACTCCAGGGACGACACTTTAAACGAATTCACGACAGAGTGCTCGCTCACTTTGAACTCAAGCTGCCCCGGGAAGGTTAACCCGGTCAACAAATGCCCGCATATGTCAGATGTGTCGGCCTAACGGCGCAAGAACACAGCTCTGCTTTAAACAGGCACAAAGTAATCACGCCCGAAAAAAAACTCCGGATGAACGCAGAAGAAGAAGAAGAAGAAGAACTCAAGCTGAGTCCATAATACTACTTCTAGTAGTGCTGGACTGAATTTTACGCATGGATTAGCATTCCCTATTAACAGTATCCCTCGCCATCAGGCAAACCCACACCGACTTCAAAGTTAAATGTATATTAATTTCTGTCTTTTTTGTTAACACAACAATGGCTTGGCCATGTGAATAACAAATGCTTCAGCTGTTTGAAGAATTAATTGGCTTGCTTTGTATTATGTTGTGTGAATGACTGAAAAATATGAAAGTAACTTTTTTAGATGTGTCGTTGCATGATGTAAATACTGAGAAAAGAGATTGGAAACAGCGCCAACAACTAGGTTGTAATGACCTTGTCGCAGTATATCTACTACTTAAAATACTGGAGAGCAAAATCCATGGGAAGGAGGGTGTGTTTAAGAAACAACAACATCACACAGGCAAGCAAGGACATTATGGTCCAGACTTACGCTCAGTAAAAGAGTATTTTTGCAATCTGACAGTGGAGAATTCATATATGTTGCTATCATCAGTCTTTAGACTGACTAACATGACGAAGAACATGATGAATAATTACTGGTTCTAATCTAGACCATGTATTTTAGAGCAGATTCATTTAATGAAGTATGCTTGTTTGTTTGGAGTACATGGGTTAAAAAGAAACTAAATTATTCAGGAGGCAGCCCCTTTTTTTTTTCAGGAGTCAGCACGTCTGCATGTGCATATATGGGCTGATATATTTTTAGAGATAAACAGCATTCCTTGGTCATGTGATCAGAAGAGAGGCATTGAGGAATATAGTGACAGTTGGAAAGATCAGCAGGAAAAGAAGCAAAGGCAGACCAAGAGAAATGATGTTGGATGGACTGAGAAGGTGGCATGGAGGAATATAAGCAGGGTTAAACCAGAGCACCAAGGACCAAGATCTGTGGAAAGACATGAATGCCTACATCAACTGGCAAAGCATGAAGATGATGATAGTGGTATTGTTAGAACTGGATTTGAACATTCAGGAGCCACATAAAATGTCTAGAGGCAATGTTGATAGGACGTCCTGTATTTGTCCACCCCTAGTTGAGTATATACAGTAATGTAATGATAAGGTTATATAATTTATGAGTGTCCGTTTTGGAAATCTGGTACAGTGTAGTCCCCAGTACTGAGTGGCAGGGTTGATTTATTGTTGACCGCAGTGACTCTTTGGGTTGGCCCAGGCTAATGAAATGGATACCAAAGTTCTAGGAAGGTTAAGGCAGTCAGCTTGATACAGGCTATATTACCATTGATGTATCATTCAGTCACTGGAAATGTGGGCCTTTTCCATACATGCCTTTGTGGCATGTAAACCAGGTTAATGTTTGGTCTACTTTAAGGTATAAGGTCATGGTCAGTGGTGACTGATGGTATCTAATAAAAATATTTTCTAGGCTGTACAGATACATCCTGAAATTGACGCAGTGGCAGACAACAGTAATGGTATAGAATGTTACATTATTGATTGTTTATGATCCATAATTCGAGTGGCTTAAGTATAAAATTATGTATTATAAGCAAGGGGTAGGCAAAAACTAAAAATCATTCACAAGCCAGTCGCTTTTTCTTGGCAGCCAGTGATTTTTAACACATTTTTTGGAAACTGAATTGAAAAATTCAGATGGCAGCTAAACCGTGTGCCCTGTATTTGTCTACGCTGATTATTATTAATATTTAATAAGTATACTTTTCAATTTGTACATATAATTGTGATGTTTCTCAGGATAACTATCGTGAAATAAATTGTTTCCTTGGATCGCATTTGTTATTCTCCTTCTTATAGTCAGTCCATGCCATGTGGCTTTGGTGATCATGTCTGTTCACAGCTTTCTGTCTTTAGTGCTTACAGTCATTTATGACAATGACATTCCCCCATGCCAAGATGTCACACTGTCCAGTACCTTCTCTGTTGGTCTTCCCCTGCCTCTCTACCCCTCCAGCCTTCCCGTTGTGATGACATACTCCAGCTAGCTTTCCTCTTCTGATGGAAGTAACCACTTTTCTTTGTAAGTTAACTTCTTCCAATAATACATTGCTCTTCCTATCTATCCATACTGTTCTCATTATTCTTCTTTAACACCAGATCCAAAACTTCCAAATTTAACTTCCTTAATACATCTTCCATCTGCCGTTATTAAAGTACCCAAATTCTGAAATACATTGACTTGTTTCAGAATAATTTCATTCACTTTGACGTTGGATTTGACTTTACACTATTTCTTTGGTATAACCGTTACTTGTTGTCTTTTGTACAAAGTCCATTGTTTTGACTTTCTGTTGCTATTATTTCTATCATTTCTTACAGTTGCATTTAATTTTTATTGACTAAAACCATGGTATAAGCATAACGCAGATTGTTTACCCACCAACCGATATTTCTGGCATGTCTTGTATAGGTCTCATTATTCTTTCACTGTTCAAATTGAACTGATTAGGTGACAGTATACAACCCTGCCTAACACTTTGTTCATTGTGTTGATAAGTTTCCAATTGGTTGTGAGTTCTTAAGGCAGCTCTTTGTTGCCAATACATGTTCCTTATTATTCTTAAATCTTTACTATCAGTGTTTAACATTTCCAACATTGTTATCTTTTCATTATGTTTCACCTTTTCATTAGCGTTAGTGTAGTCAATAAAGCACACACATTATCTGTGTTCATTGCAATCATTCTTTCTGTTACTGTTCTCAAGATGCATATGGTGTTTTTGTGCCTTTACCTTCCACAAATCCACAATTTTATTTACTTATTCTTACTGAGTGCTTATTTGTTGTCCCCCACATCACATCTGGCAGCCATTATATGTCGGGCTGTTTAATGAGTATTAAAATTCTCTGTAGCTCTGTACAATCTATTACAGAAGTTATTGACTCAGGTTTGTGAGCCAAGGCCTTGTTAACCAAAGTAGAAAAGAAGATGAACATGTATACTTTGCATAATCATGAAAGCAAACTAGAAAATATAAGGACAACATATCAGTATACTGAAAGATAAATCAATACACGTGAGCAATCTGGGCATTGCAGATTGAAACCTCATTGAGGATACAGAACAATGCTAACAGATTTGCAGCTGAGAAATTTATTGATCTGTATGTGACTGAAAGATGATCTCTGTTCTGCATATTGCAAGAATATTTTTGTATTATATTTGGTATATTATTCAGAGGACTAGGGAAGAAAATTAACATTATATGGAAAATAGAATATGTAAATAAAATAGGCACTGAGATTTTTATGCTAGACAGGATCCTGTAGAAGTTGTGCTAATTTGCACTTATGCATATTTTTATTGTCACATATGCATTGTATATGTGCTTATTTGGTAGTGGATTTTCTTTAGGTGCAAGGTCTGAAGCAGACGTCAGCTATCGTGACTCTCCAATTCTCTATCATTTGAAATTTTTGATGAAGTTGGTGTTTTTTGGTTGTTTTTGTTTCGTTCACTTGCTTTAACTCGAGCGCAGACCATACACATCCTACTTCTGGGTGGTTGTGAATTATTACCAGTGTCCCTCACATCAGGAAAACCAACCCGACTTCTGAGGTACTTGTAATTTACATACCCACATCAAGGATAAGAAGTCAACATTTTAGTCCCAACTAAACTGGCTAGGGGTTGAACCTGCAGTCAAAGCATCACGGAAGGTTAAGAGCAAGTACTCTTATACTTTCAGCCTTGCTTACCTCTGATGAAGTTGGTGTCGCTAAAATTATTATTTGTTGTCATGCTATACTTCCCCCCCCCCCCCCCCCCCAAAAAAAAAAACCCCCACATACACACAGAGACAGACAGAGAGAGAGGTAGAGAGAGAAATAGAGAGAGAGAGAGAGAGAGAGAGAGTTCATTTTACTTTGCCTGTGGGTTTTGATAAGTGATCTTGTAACACCTGCAGCTTTCAGTACCACACTGTTTATTTTATTTCCTGTCCACAATATTGTCAGCATAGTTTTCAAAAATTGTATTTCCACTGCCTTCAGTTTCTTTATTTCATTACTCATTGCCCAGCAATTGTATCCAATAAGAAGAGGCCACACAAATTTTTTTTTAATTAAGCAAATTTGTGTACTTGCCATGATACTAATGTATTTTAATCACTTTAAGCAGCATGAAGAAACTAGCACAGTAGCAGCAAATAAATAACATTCTGACAACACACATCTTTCCTTTAATAACATGTGGATATGAATCATGGGCATTTCACAAACAATAAACCAGAAAAGTGAAACTTTTAATCTTAAATATTACAGATAATTTCCTATAATGTTGTGGATTAAGAAGGTACAACGATACTGACATTATTGGAGATCTAAACATTGAAGAAAGCTGGCTAAAATAACAGCATCATGTCTAAGAAACTAAAATACATTGGTCACATGAACTGCAACAATGATTTGGAAATAACAGTGATAGAATGCATGGTGTATGGAAGAAGCGAGAGGGACTGAGCAACATGGCTCAGGACACCGGACATTAAATACCTCCTGGTTATGAACATGCTTGGAACAGTCACACTGGCAATGATGTTCTGCAAACTTGTTACCACAGGATAATGATTAAAAGAGCTAAAATATAAATTACTTGGCCTACTTACATGTTCATATCTATTAGAAGAATATGGAATAGATAAAGTTACCAGTCTGCTTAATACAATATATGATACTGGAAATATACCTCAGGCGTTATGTAATTCTGTATTTATTGCAATCCCAAAGAAATCCAGAGCCTTGGAATGTGATCAACATCGAACAATTAGTATAATGAGTCACATCACGAAGATTTTTCTAAGAATTATCATGCAAAGAGTTAGGAGGAAAATACAACCTGAAATAGGAGAAGAACAATGTGGTTTTGTAAAAGGCAAGGGTACAGTAAATGCTGTGTATTTACTGAGAACCGTAATCGAACGTTCTATAGAAGTAAACAAAGATCTACACCTTTGCTTTATTGACTACACAAAGGCTTTCGATAAAGTGAGACATGTCGACATGATAAGGATGCTTGAGGATCTACAGATTGATGGAAAAGACCTTAGACTTGTAAAAAACATATATTGGAAACAACAAGCTGCCATAAGAGTTGATAATGAAGTAAGCCAATATCAGCCTATTAAGAGTGGTGTGAGACAGGGATGTGTAATGTCTCCAGATCTGTTTTCCCTGTACAGTGAAAGTATTTTCAGAAATATTGAAGTTGTTGCTTTTTATTATTATATTTTCTTGCTGAATGCCTAGTCTCCTCTTAATCCAATCCAATTTTGGGTACAAGTACCCCCTTTCAGCCTTCGAGTTTTCGACTTGGCTATGTAGGGATGTTTATGGTGTAGCTTGTAGTTTGTCCTTCGTACTTTGGGCTGCTTGTCAGCTTCCCGGATTCTGATGGGTTGATTGCATTTGTTACTTTCTTGATGAGGTTTTTCACGTTTGGACAGAGTCGCGCACTTGTTGAGGCCTGGACTTGTTGTGTACCCACCCCGTCATATAGTGCTGTTTCAGGGAGCTTTACCTCTCGTTCTCTATGCTCCAGTAATTGTGATCGTTTGGGTGTCTTCTTGGTTTTCCTTGATTTCGTGTGTTGTGGGCGGTTCGCCAGTTCGATCTTGGTGGGGAGCGATATCATCCTTCATCTGTTGCTTCTTCTTCTGTCTGTGTTCTTGCATGTTCGGGTGAGGATGTCTGGGTCTTGAGCAGTGCTAATATCTCTTGTAGAGTATCTGATGTCCTTTCTTTCATATCTTGTATTTTTACTAGCTGTTTTTCATTCTCAGCCTTTAAAGCAGTCATTTGAGCGACACCCTGCTCTATCTTCTGTTGAACTTGCTTCGTTTCATCCAGGATGCGTTGAGCGGTCTCCTCCTATGACACTCTAGAGCAGTGTTTCCCAACCTTTTTTGTACCATGCCCCACTTAAGCCTTTCTAAAATTCATATTGCTCCCCCTCCCCCGCCCCATGCCCCCCTCAACATATACATTATTTTTAATATTCAAAAATTGAAATGTTCACTAAAAAAACTTGAATGATAGGTTTTAGGAAGAAATCACTAGGTAATTATTGAGCAAACACAGTAAGTAAATTTTCAAAACATATAATGGAGAACTGAAATTCAAGTACAAAATAATTTTAATGAAAGATTTTTCTATATTATTTTAATTATTAGTAATTATTTATTATTTAAATTTAGTGAGATCCTTGCGCTTGATGCTTGCTGCAAAGAGATCTTATGTCAGATTCCAATTTAGTTAACTTCAGTCTCAAGTCTCCCCGTTTTGTTATATTCAGCCGATTTCTTCCATTTTCGAATTGCCCCCCTTAACAGTGAAATTGCCCCCCTGTGGGGCGTGCGCCCCACGTTGGGAAACACTGCTCTAGAGTTTAAGTAGAACCTGGTTTAAGAAAGCCTCTTTTAGCAGATACTGCATTGTATGCAATTCTAAGAATGTCACATATTCTAGGTTGGGAGTGACCAGTTCTTTTCCTCACAAAGCTTTGTTCTCCCACCACACAGCAAAATGTACTATCCATGTTATAATTAGTGTGTTAAAGCAATGCTACATATATGTTCCATGTTGATTGTAGCCACAGAACAACTGCTAGTTGAGATATCCAGCTCTGTGTTTGCAGTTCAGTGCACATATACATATTTCACCCTGTCAATGATGCTTATTGTCACATTGTACATTATATAACCCAAGCTGTTACAGATATTGATTATAAAACACTAAATGCAGTCTGTGCATATCATACTTTGAATCTGCTGTAGAAAATAAGCACACAGCGCAGGTTCTGAATGGAATATTGGACATTCTCACATAGTAAATTATTATATAAAGATATGTTTTTTTGTTTTTTGTTTTTGCATATCCTTTACGGAACATCGCTGTCAACACCAGCATCTTTCAGCTGTATGTTGATTTCTTGGCAAGATTACGCTCAGTGGTTTGCCATTGCTTTCTGAGCCGCCGGTTCACATACCCCGTAAGTTACCGATGCGATTCGAACCACTGCTGATTCTCACCGTCATCACGTTACCGACGAGCGTATACGAGATTACAGAGAAAAGTCATAACCTCTAAGCCACGAAGCCGGCATATATGATATGAGCGACTGAAAATGAAAAGTAAAATTGGTAAGCTTTACTAGAACATAATCACAAGTGTAAAATGGATGTCGCAGCTAAAGTCTTCATCAGCACACAAACAACAAACATACAGTGATACAGCTACATGAAAATTATATATATAAAGGCTGCTTATCTGTAATTATGTGTTGCCTTGTTATGGATGTGAGATGTGTGTTGCACGCTTCAGTATGTAGGTAGAAGAAAACAACACAGTTCCATCAATTTAATTATTTCACTCATTGCATATTTACTGCATTACTGCAGTTCCATCAGTTTAATAAACACAGATATGAGGAAGAATTAGCACGTGCATACACATATTTACTGCAAAATTCTATGTAAAAATGATTGTTTTTGTGCCTGCTTAGTCTGACTCAATATAACTATATAAAGATATCAGGGAGGGCGAGTACTTCTATACACTGTAAAATACAATGCAAATGGGCAATCATTATTGTGTATGCTAAACATAGCTCATAGAGCATTATCATCACATAGTCAGCTGTGAGTCAAACGATTATTAGCCGGACTGGTGTCAGCTGGTAGAATTTAAATGTTGTGTTAGAATGGTAGCTTGCTCTCACTGATGTCACACAGTTTAAAACCACCACCCTCTTCATTTTGTGGATTATAATTTATTGGTACCCATTATAGGCTGATTTAATCTGAGTGCTCATGATCATCATCCGGTGCCTTTCCGGCTAGCGCTGGCGATCATGCTTCTCCACAAATTGTGATCTCCAACAACATGGATCAGTTCGTGTGTTGACTCCGTTCTGTGCCATGACATAAGACTGTCAAGACTTTTCTTCCTCTATTTCTCTTTCCACAAATTTGTCTGGTTGTCACAGCATGTTTCTGTGTTTGTCTTCTAATAAAGTGGCCAAAAAATTATGGCTGCTTCTTTCTGATGTTTGTGACAAGTTGTCTTAGCTTCCCTTAAAATGTCCATATTGCTCATTTTGGCTGTCCAATTAATTTTCAGCATTCTTCTATAAAACCACATCTCCAAGGCTTCCAGGGATTTTTTTTGCCTCAGGGTTTGCAGCCGTATGTTAATATTCTTATATGTAACATGCAGTAACTATTTTTCTAACTTTCAAGGACAGTGATTTATTGCACAAAACTGTCATCATGTGATAGGGACCCAGAAAAAGAAAAAAAAAGAAGAAAGCAGTGACAAACTACTTAATTTAATATTGCCTAGAAATTCACAAACAATCAATAGGAGCTCGATGTGATTGCAGTCCTCCAAAGGTTATGCAATTTTTGTATTCCAAAATCTATATGAAAGAAACGTAACAACACTGAAAAGATTACATACTGGAATAATAACAAACAACACTTCATAAGGAGGTACAAGTTACTAATAGTGTGTAATTTTGAAATAGCAAAACAAATGCAGGTAGTGAATAAGGGTCAAGGTGAATAGAAGGGAAATAATAACAGAATGGGTATTAAAAGTAAAATTCCTGAAGTGAATTTGAATAATGAAGAAAAACAATAGGTTGGAGTCTCCGTGGCGAAGTGGTCAAGCTGTTTAACTCGGGCTCCGAAGGTTGTGGGTTCGATTCCAGGCCGCGTCCTTCGGTTAACGAGTGAAATTTTTCGGAGACTGCTGTTTGTCGTCACTAGAGCTACGGAGTTCGTGCATTGTGCGACGCTTTCCGCGCTGCGGAAAGAGACCGAGCCATATGGGATAAAACCCGGTGCAATGAAATCGACCCTGTCGACTTTTAAGTGACTTATTTTTAAACAATAGATTGCATGCTTTGTTGCCTGGCATATTTTGCTGCATGTCCTAAGGTACATACTGCAGAAGTCATACAAAATAAACTAAATCAATAAGATAACCTTCAAACTGAAATATAAGAGGCTAAAAGTAATATATAAGTAAACGAATGAATTAATAATAAAAAAGAAACAAGATTAAATAAACTAGAGCTCTCAGGTTTCAGTGCAACAGCATTGCTGTATGTATGTCAGACAGAGATGCCCTTGTAGTCTTCTGTGATGTTACTGGTCTATCTGATTCTACACGAACTAGGTTACACACATACATCATGCCAGATGTCTGGCACTGGTAAGTGCATTCTTCTGTTATCTGTCAGAAGAGTGGCTGCTATCTCTAATGGCAAGTCGCAGTTAGCGCGAATTCAATTGGCTATCGTGTCCATTGCATGCGGTACTTTATTATGATTGTCAGCTAAGAAATATTCAACTACTTTACAATTCTGGTGGAGCTGTTTGATGAGGAGTATTGTCGTCTCTGATTTAGTCGCGTGTTTCGAAGCAAAGGGAGTAGCTGCCCTGGTTAGGTTTGCTGTGGTTCAAGGTATTGGAAACTTGTCATGTTTATAGAATGAAATTAAAGTGTTAGTTCTGGTGCTATTCTTAGAATTATTAGACTATTAGGGTTGGTGTCGTATTCAGAAGAGGACTGACTGACTGTTAATGGGGAGCCGTGACAGATCACAGAACAGGTTGAAAAGTTATTATTTTTATTTTCAAGAATCATATGTATGTAATAATGCCAGACGTACCCCTGATTTCTTGGGTAGTGAGATCAGACAGCCCTCTCGGATAAGTGCGAAAAGCTGGAGGTTCCATGTACAAATTGCGCACGTTAAAAACCTCACGGCAGTTGGACATCGCAAAGACCAGGCCTTTAGGCTGCTGCCTGGCAAAACTGTTAGGAAAGAAAACCTGCCCACGGGTAAATAGAGCCAGTTACCTTGTGTAGAATCTGTCTAAAGGTAGCACACCTTACACAAATGCGTGCCGAAGTCAGACACCCTGGCCTTTGATATGCATAACTAGGTGTGACGCACTACTCTTGAAAGCATGACGAAGAAGGAGGGAAGGTTTCTTCCAATCATACGTGTTTTGTTTCTGCACACGTCTTCGAATCACACGTTTGTTTGCAGCGTGATGTTGTTGCCCCAGGGAAATTGATTGAGGGAGAGAAACAGCCATCCACAAGTAGATATATCCCCTTGCCCTGGACGGAATCTGTCTGGAACCTTAACAATGGCATACCGAAGTTGGACACCCAGTCCTCGGGGGTAGAGAGGTCCGTAATTTGGCTTGGCTCACATACGTCTTCGAAAAGGGAACTAAAAAGATTAAGAATCTACTTTGTTAGCTGGCAGACAGGATAATTCTTCTATGCTTATACACAACTAACAGAAAGTCTTTCGATACTGTTACATATTCCTGTTAGTTTTACTTTTTCGTTGTTAGTGTTTATTTTACAAAATTAATTTAATGCACAGAAAACGTTGTTATGAGTACATCGTGTTCGCTAAATCCACACTAAAAATAAAAGCCACCGGTAGTGGTCATGACGTTTGAATTCGCACGGAAGCGGATTTTAAAAATTGTCCTGGTCCCAGCCTAAAATGTGTACCAGGAAATGTCTTGGCAAGTAAAGGCGGCCGGTATGCTACTGACCACTCCACCCTTCGATTGCTGACTGGTCTATTCAGATATTGGATCAACACCATATGTATGTCTATTACGCCTTGAAGAATGCAGTATGGGCATTTCCCTTTATTGTGTGCGCTCGTTTGCTTTGGACTGTAAGCGTAGTCAATACAAGTGCTGCTATTTCTAGCAGCATTGGACTGATTTTGTGTGTGTGGATTAGCTCTTCCTATTACGTTTTTTCTTTGGCGCTCGATCGCTTTGAACTCAACCATAGTCCATAATACTACTTCTAGTTGTGCTGTACTGAATTTTCGTGTGTATTTTTTTTTAAGTTGCATATCCCTTACAGGACGTTGCAGTCAGCATTTTTCAGCTGATGTTCTTACGCTCAGTAGTTTGCCATTGCTTGTGTGATTAGCTTTCCCTATTAACAGTGTCCCTCGCCTTCAGGTAAACCCACTCCGACGTAAGAGTTACTTGTGATTTATGTCTTCAAATCTAGGACGATAGGTCAACATTTTAGTCCAGCAGTCCGGTGTAGGTGTTGAACTTCTTACCTCGGCATCACACACACCGGATGTTTAATAAGAACACGCGTACTTATCCATTCGGCCATGCTGACCTTCCCTGTTACCAGTGTTCCTCGCCTTCCGTCACATTCGAACCCACTCCTACTTCAGAGGTACTTCAAACTTACGTCCCCAAGTCAAGGACGAGAAGTCAACAGTTTAGTTCAACTGACCGGTTTACCTTTGTTATATAAAGATGCAGTGTGTACTTTAACATGATGGAACAAACATACTTGATCGGAGAACCGGCGAAAATTCAGGTTATCAGTCAACATGATAACATTCCGACTTGTACTCAGAGCCACACGGCATCTCCGCATGTGCCGCCTGAAGATAGAAGCCGTGGAACCGGCCGAGAAGTGAAATGAACAGAAAAACAGCGTTGGAATCTCATCTCATCTCATCATGTTCCTCTTGTACCTTGCGGTGTCGAGGTGAAGTATAAACTTCGTGAGAGTGCCCGGTTATGGGCTTCGTATATCGACCTCGTAGTCCGTTAACATTGCCGGGTCGATAGCCGTTTGGGTCAGTCCGTTTATACTTCTTAGTTTTTCTACGAGCAGTATGAAGATCCCCTGCCGGCTTGCTAGGCCAGTCGCAGGTTTAGGACACTAATCTGACCACAGGGAGTCCATCCCCTATGGCGAGCCATAGCCCCGTTAGCCCATGACCTCGCGGTCATGGTTGCCCGGTCTGCACCACGTGGAGGTGGGGGTTGACTTGTGTAGTCTGCGGGTCATCGGCAGGCTACTAATTTTCGCTCTTCACCCCTCCTGGGAGAGGCTAGCCGATCCTAACCCTGCTGGCTGCAGGGCCAGGCGCATTCCACACCTTACAGCGTTGGAATAACTGTACATAATTGCTTTACTTTACCTGGCGAGACGTCCATGTTTCCCTTGTTTTTAAATTTTGCGCTGACGGCTCTCAGTTAACCTGTCCTTTTGATTTTAGTTTATGTTGTGCGAAGCATCCACTGATCAGGTATTCTTTATGTGACCACTTCACTTGCAGTGTTCTGTGCTTCGTCATTCCGAGACTTTTAACCAGCGTTGTCCATGGGACATAATTTACATTGCGTGGTAATTTATGCATGTCCCATCCAATCCCGTCCCATGGGACTTTCCCATGAGATTCCCATGGGAATAACATTCCCATGGCCAAGCCTGCCAGGCTTGTCCATGGGACATGTTTTTCTGTCGCATCCAGTGGTAATTTAAGCCTGTCCCATCCCGTCCCTACACTATTAAGAAAATCCCCCTTTTCCCCATGGGATTCCCATGGCCAAGCCTGTTTTTAACTATGCGACCCAGGCAGTTGTTACTATAACTCCTACCCAATCAGTTATTGCCTGAAAGTAATAAACCCGGGGTCAACAATAATTACTATAACAACGTTATGGTACAAGAAGAACTAAAGTAACAGATGGGATGGAGTAGGTTAACGTAAGAACTACACGAAAGTAATAAACCCGGGGTCAACAATAGTTACTATAACAACGTTATGGTACAAGAAGAACTAAAGTAACTGTTTGGATGGAGTAGGTTAACGTAAGAACTACACGAGGAGGAGGTAAGAAAAGCTAATCACATCAGCTGTAGCAAATAAACGCATGGTGAGTTGCTTGATACTTAATGAGTGATCCGATCTAATTGTTACTTTACATGCCTCTATCGCAGTTATTAGTTTCACTACCACAGTTACTACATTTATCAATTTCTGTATTAATTGTTACGTCACCCGTGTCTGTCCTAGTTGTTACGTTATCCATTTCAGTCCCTGACAGTTGTTGTTTTGAATATTGCAGTATCCCGGAAAGTTATTACTTGTACAAACTCTGGGTAAAGTAGGACTTTACTTGTGGTTGTTATTTTATATGTCTGTACCCTAGTTGAAAAATGCTGGAATTGACTGCAACGTCCTGTAATGGATATGCAACAAAACAAAAACACAAAAACCCTAGTTGTCACTTTACATGTGGTTGTTGCTTCGTATGTCTCTGTCATAATTGTAACGAAGTGTCTCTGTCCAAAGTGTAACGACATGTCTCTCTCTGTCCAAGCTGTAACATCATATTGCCTTGTCCTAGATGTAATTTTCATGTTTCTGTCCTGAATGTAATATACTTGTCTAAATCCTAGTTGTTTCTTTACATGTTTCTGTTGTATATGCAATTTTCAGTGACTCTGTCCTAGATGTCACTTTACACGTCTGTGCCCAAGTTGTCACTTTACTTCAGTCACAGGCAATTATTCTTTTTACCATTGCCAGTCATATTGTTTCTGTGCATGTCTCCGTCCTAGTTGTAATTTTACATGTTCAAGATGTCATTTTACATGTCTCTGTCCTAGATGTCACTTTACATGTTTAAAATGCATTTTACATGTCTCTGTCCTAGATGTCATTTTACATGTCTCTGTCCTAGATGTCACTTTACATGTTCAAGATGTCATTTTACATGTCTCTGTCCTAGATGTCACTTTACATGTTCAAGATGTCATTTTACATGTCTCTGTCCTAGATGTCACTTTACATGTCTCTGTCCTAGATGTCACTTTACATGTTCAAGATGTCATTTTACATGTTCAAGATGTCATTTTACATGTCTCTGTCCTAGATGTCACTTTACATGTTCAAGATGTCATTTTACATGCCTCTGTCCTAGATGTGACTTTACATGTCTCTGTCCTAGTGGTCAC
This sequence comes from Cepaea hortensis, assembly GCA_963921405.1. Classification (NCBI taxonomy): domain Eukaryota; kingdom Metazoa; phylum Mollusca; class Gastropoda; order Stylommatophora; family Helicidae; genus Cepaea; species Cepaea hortensis. The sequence continues at coordinate 138,604,701 of OY992878.1, forward strand.
TTTATATGTCCCTGTCCTGGTTGCCACTTTACATGTCTCTGTCTTAGTTGTCACTTTACATGTCTAAGATGTCACTTTACATGTCCCTAACCTGGTTGTCACTTTACATGTCCCTATCTAAGTTGTCACTTAAGTTTACAAGTGTCTGCCCTAGCTGAACATACGGTGGTATAGAAGGCGTTAACTTCGCACTACTCTACCACGGCTTCAAAAATAAACTAGTGGGTTGGAGAGTCCTAGCTAGTGAATTCAGCGGGACCAGTTCCAGTTGTCACAAAACATAACAAAAAAAAAAATAAAATAAAATGGGCGGTTACAGTTTGTTTATGTAAATGAAGAAATGTGACGTGATTCTGTCGGTGTTTACTGGTGTCGCGTGTCTATCTATCACCTAGAGGCGGAAATATAAATAAAGGGCAGGAATGGTGAATTTAAGCTCATGGTGGCACTGTCATTTCCATACAACCGACTATGGAGTCTGGCCAGTTGCTTCTGGCTGAGTAAATAGATGCCAGGTAAAGGCAGTGCCGTTGGTGTATGAAGTGTTGGGCCTGCGTACGTTTTAGGCCTCTAAATATTGCGTCATGTGGTCAGTTTCCTTTCTCTTCCCCTGTCCTTCACACTCCTCCTCCTCCTCCTCCTCCTCCTCCTCCTCCTCCTCCTCCTCCTCCTCCTCTTCTTCTTCTTCTTCTTCTTCTTCTTCTTCTTCTTCTTCTTCAGTTTACCTCAGTGAAGTGTTGGGGATAGATGTAAGGATCGTGTATGCGCTCTTTTCAACTCGTTTAAAAAATTGATCTAAGGCTGTTCTTGATACTATCACTTAATCTTTTTCGCGGCCTTTCACTTGCTCTGAATCTATTTCATGTCTTTAATGTGGTTTTTGTGGCTGGTGGTGCCAGGGCATTCTTGTGAGATGGCCAAATAATTTAAGTTGTTGTTCTTTAATGAATTGCGTGACTGTCAGTCAGCCAGTCACGGTTTCAACTTCACGGCAACGGGTCGTCCCCAAATTGCTCCGTTCCTGTGCCAGTGAATATCACAAAATGCTCCTCACTGCCCCATGTGAACAATGAAATAGACAGGAGTGTCGGCAAGCCAACAGCCCGCACAGGTACACTGTGCATAATGCCGCCGCCAGAATGCCAACACAAAAGTCTTGCACGAAAAATACAGTTCATCGTCGATGAAAACGGCAGTCACTAGAAAGACTTCATTGACTGTTTACAGGCCTAGTCTTCCTTTAATTGCCCCATCCCTAATTATATATGTCATATTTACTCTCGCAGCTCTACTAAGGCCTCCCATCTCTGTTATGATTTTGCGCTCATTAGCTCAGGAGCGGCTGGCCGAGTGGCTAGAACGCCGGACTCTCGTTCGGGAGACCCGGGTTCGATCCCTCGGTAAGGTGTGGGATTTTTTTCTGTCGGGGGCAAAAAGAAAATCCTAACCTGCACAGTTCGCGGCGACTGCACTAGCCACGCGGCCTTTATTCCTCGGGGTCAAAGACCCTTCTGCCATACTCCCCGCAAGGTACTATATTGGCAGTAATTGACAGTTTTTATTTTAGCAGCTATAAGTGTCCACGTTAAATACTGGTAGGATAATGGCGGCCAAAAATAGTACTTACGAGATTTACTTTAGTAGTTTTATGGAGGAATATCATCAGCAGAGTTGACTCAGAACACCAAAGACGGAGATCTGCGGAGAGACATGAGCGCCTACTCCAGCTAGTGAGGCATTTGGTGGTGATGAGTTATAGATATCTCAGAAGTGCTCAGAAGTGGTGCTAGTTGCCCCGGTATCTGGTTTGCCTTTGCACAACGTGTTGATTTTCTCCCATCTGAAGTGAATATTTATCCTAGATATTTAAATTCACCCCCACCCGAGTTCTTTATTTTTATTAACGGGAAGGCCTATCACCGTTGTCTCTGTCTCTTCAATGCTTATTTTCATATTATATTTCCCTTACTTGGTATTGACTTGATTTACATGGTTCTGGAGGCTCTCTTCATTCTTTGCCATTAATATTTGATCGTCCGCAAATAATAATTCTGACATGTTATACATTTCGCTCTCTGCGTCTCGTTATATATTGTCTACATAAGTTATTAAAGAAGGGCGGGGGGGGGGGGGGGGGTGCGGGAGTCACACATCCTTGTCATACACCTGTTGACTTAACTTCATAAGGTTTTGATGCGCCTTCCTTTGTTCTTATGCAACAGCCATAACATATTCCTGTCACCCTGTCAAAAGCTGTTTCTTGGTCTATAAATGCAAATGTACACGTCTTATCATGTTCGACCGTTTTTTTTTTCTTTCTCCCTATCAGTTGTCTTATTGTGAATATTACGTCTGTGCAGCTTCTGTTTGGTCTAAAGCCCGCCAGGGCTTCTGATAGTTCTTCTAATAATAGTCTTAATCTTCTTTCATTGATTTTATCGTACATTTTCCCTGTGTGGCTGAGTAGTGAGATTCTTCTATAATTAGCACAACCGTTCTTTTCTTCCTTAGTGTTTCCACGTTGGTACGATTATTGCTATTTGCCAATCATCTGGTGCTTCTTGGTCTCGGTAGGCGATCTGGAAAACTCCTCTGACGTGTTTAGCCCTATTTCTCCAGCCGCTGTGATGGCTTCTGTAGGATCACCGTCAGTGCCTGTCGCTTTTTGCTTTGGTGCCGTTTGAAACACTTGTTCTACTTCTGCCAATAATATTTCTGGTTCCAGCTCTTCTATCTCTACTTCTGTTTTATTTATCATTTTATTATGGATTTTCGTCAGTTTTATTGATATTGAAATACTTTCTCCATCTTCTTTAAGATCCTGGGCAGGCAATTCCTAGAAAATGATGAAAATTATACCAGTTTTTATGAGGCAGGTTCGACATCAGAGGCTATGTGTCTCAGAATCTCAGTGGGGACAAATAGTCTTGTACCATGTGACCAATGCGTTTAAGTCATGCCCAAGGGTTCTTTACTTGCTTACTTTAAATGTGTAGTGGAGGGTGAGAGTTTCAGACAATAATCGTCTTATATTAGACCTGTAGCTGTCGATCCCTGTTGTAATCGTGTTTCCCAATTGTGAATTGTGTCATCCATTGTCTTTATGTTTATTTGCCGCCGTCTACCAAGCTTACTCTGCAAGGCCTTACATTAATGGTTGAAATGTCTGTGAGAAATATTTTTTCTGGTTGATGTAAATGTAGCTTTGCTTGGTCCCGGAATTGATGTAAATAAGGTTGAGGAGCTGGGCTGTTTGAAGAGGTGCTCCTCTGCACTGGTTTAGTGCAGAGGTTGTTAGCTAGAGATGGGAGGCTCACCCGCTAATTGAGTTGTGTAAATGCAACATCAGCAGCGCTTTAATTCTGATGGATGACGAGGCATACTGACAGACATGTAGGCCCGGTGATAAGAAGTGAGACAGATCGATACTTGGACCGCGCTGGTCGCAGAAGGGTGGTGAACAACAAGTTTGCTTTAGTATTTCCCCCACTTCCAGTGAGTGAACCGCTCCAATATCGCTGAATTGTAAATGTGACAAACTTGTGCGCCTGTCTTATTTAAATAGAATCAATATTGTCATTCTAATGGCTTCCATTGGACGGTGGATTTTTAGCAGTTGTACTTCTGTGATGATTAGATTTGACGATTTCTATTATATTTCATTATTGATTTGCACTGTATAAGGGGGATAGAAATAACGGTTTAAATCACTGCATAAGTTAGTTTAAATTTTCGATGAGGCAGGCAGTAAAAAGATTCCATTATCACGTGACTGTGGCTCATTGTGAGTGGGGGGTCTTTATTGAGTTACTCAGTTGATTGTTACCATTTTCCGGCATCGGGAGGTAGATTGTAACGGTCAGGGAATTGTGGCCATCACATCAGAGGTTAAGTTCTTCCTGATCTCATGAAGATAACTAAAAATAGAAGCAATAGCTAGCCAGTGACATAATCCTGGGATCTGCGGTTGTAACATTGTTTTAACGCCATGTGTTGGATTTCTGTGCTTGCTGTCGTTGCAGTGAAATATCAGAAGGAACACGAGACGTACCGGTGATTGTACGCAATGTTTGTTGACAATTTCGGGCAGTTTCTTTTGTTAGTTCTGTATACTGTAATGAAAAAAAACTCCAGAGTTGTGAAATAGAGCAGGGTATTTTAATACTACCATAAGTTCGTTCGTACATAAACGTTAATTTTTTAAACTGATAGTTTCGCTCTATAACTGTTATTTTATGACATAGCTGTACAACAGTCCGGTTTTGTTGATTTATTGTTGAAGGTTTCACTTGTGTTATATTTCTCTGGAGGAGCGCAGGGAGGATACTGTTTCCTTTGTCTATCACTTGAGGCTATGACATGATTCGTTCTGTGTTTATGCTCATCAGTGTTGGGGTCATACCGTGTTCCTGATATCATTGTGTGTTTTCAGACTGGAGTTGTGTCCTTATTCTGACAGGACTATCAAGCACTATTTGTAAGTAGTATCACAGTGTTTATGCATGGGGTAACTTAAAGAACATAAGCTGTTTTGACATTCACCCGCTCCGTTTGAGGACAAACAATGTCAGCTAGCTCAAGTTGACTGCTGTTTCTTTTGTACTTATTCACATTGACGTCTAAAGGTGTAAGAAGAAGAGGGATAATATTCAAGATTTTATGAACATAGTTTGGGAGGAACTGTATGCATGAAGACAGCTGAATATGCGTTATTATGTGTTTTATTGAGGGGGGGGGGTAACCCTTTTACACAAATAGAGACGTATTGAGTACATGGTGCTAGAGCCATGTTTTATAGACTAGTCGGCGCTCGGTGGGTGAAGTGACCGCTGTTCATGTGAGGACACATTCTGTGCAGATGTCAGCTGAGATGTCAGATGTCTAAGTGACTGATGTTTTATTTGCGCTTATTCACGTTGACGCCTGAGGGTTTAAGAAGAAGAAGAATAATTTACAAGGTTGTTTAGACAGTGTTGGAAAATAAATGCAGAGAGAGAGAGAGAGAGAGAGAGAGAGAGAGAGAGAGAGAGAGAGAGAGAGAGAGAGAGAGAGAGAGAGAACGAACGAACGAACGAACTTTATTTTCGAAGGGTAACAAATTGGGCACGCTGGCCCGTCTTACATTTGGCGAGAGAGAGAGAGAGAGAGAGAGAGAGAGAGAGAGAGAGAGAGAGAGAGAGAGAGAGAGAGGCTGGCCAGACGTCATGTGACTGTGTTTTAAGGGCTCTTTTACACGCCGTGAGGCGTATTGGACATATGGTGCCAACCCCGTGTTTCTACAGGCTAATTGGCCCTCTACAGCTGCGACCGATTTGGCAGCAGACCGCGTTGTGCTTGGTTTTAACGTGTTGGTATGGGAGCCGGTCGTTCAGAAAGCAGTGGCAAACTACTGAACGTAAAACTTACCAAGGCATCAACAACGGCAGTACAATGCTGGTGTTGACAGCGATGTCCTGTAAATAGGATATGCTCCCAACAAATATGGACACTCTGTGGGTGTTGTGGTTAATATCACATCTGTCGCCTTTGCTCTCCGGGATTTCCTAATACACATTTTAGGCCGGTGTGGAATCTGTGCAACAGATCTATGGAGATTCGAACTCATGACCGCTGGACAGGTAGACCAGCGTGCTAGCTACCGCGACTTTCTCGTTATGATGTGGCCGTGATGATTTGAAGGTATATGATTTTAAACTCCAACGTTAGTATCTGTCATGCAACTAACAGCCTTAACCTTCAGCGTGCTTACCCCTTCTTCTGTGTCTCCACCGTGAAGTGGTAGCGGGGCTTGCCTATTTCAGTGACACCCAGGAGCTATCCCGGCGATATCATAGTTACTGGCTGGGTTTCCCATGTCGGGCAAGTTAAGGGCTAGCGACCAGACGAAGTAAGATACACACCTGATGCCTGGTGGATAGTCTTGGTACAGTCACAGGCTGATGAAAGCAAACCCGAAAAATGATTGTCGAAAGGGCATGTAATTATCCCGGGAAGGTTAACTCGAGCAACAAATACACGAAGAAGTCTGATGTATCGGCCAAAAGGCGCAAATATCGCAGCTCTAGCGTAAACAGGTACGAGGCAATTACGTCCAAAACAAACATTCTGGATGAACGAAGAAGAAGGAGGGTGTAATGAGCCAAAAGCTTGAGGAAATAGTACAGCTCGCTTTTGATTACCGTGACGAGTGGGCTTATGCAATGCTCAATAAGTTGTGCGTTCTTTTTACAATCAAAATATTTTGGCTGTTTGTAATTCCGCGGGACTTAATTGTCTTGCTTTTAAACTTCCGGTGCGCTGACGACGTGGTTGTGGGTTCAGACCACACACAGGTCAGCCAGTTGGACTTTGATTGTCGCACAGAAAGCAGTGCAACTGCTGAACCTAAAGTTTCCTTGTAAATCAACCCGCGGATGGCGTTGATCGCAACATTTTGCAAAAGACATGCAACATTTGTAAAAGTTTGCCACTGCTTTCTGGGCTGCCGATGCCCATCCATCCATAATGTGCCATGCCGATAAGCATGGGCGGTCATGTTTTGTCATCTCACTCGATCACCTGAGTCGTGGATCAGCTCCGTGTTTCTGTCTCGACCATGCCACGTGGCCAAGCCATTCAGGTATTTAATTCTTGGTCTTCCCCTGGTCTCCTCCCTTCCATCTTGCCAGTTGTACCTATGCTCATAACATTATGAAAATCAACGCGAAGCAATCTGCTCCCAAATAATTGGTGGCCGACTTCCGAACCCGGTATGTCTGGATTGTGGAACAACGTTCACTACACCACACTCCCCCTCTCCCCCAAAGCAACAAACACCGACAATGCTCACGATGTTGTTTAAATAAGATGCGCTTGATTGATTCCCTCATGTAAACAAATACACGCTCATCACAGTGTTTCTGTCGGATGGATATAACGCTTCCGTCCACCTACTGTCTAGGAACACAGAGAGGAGGGGAACGAAGAAGCAACGACATTGCAATTAGGAAATGTTCTGTCTTTGAGCTACGCTATATACTGCTATTAATTGATTGCTGAGGCACATTACTTATGTGATGTGTGTACGCTTGTTGTCTTATAAGATGGCAGGCTTTTCGTGCATTCTCGCCCCAGTGGTCTAGTCACGCGCGTCTTATCGTGCCCGTCACGTGTTAGTCTGTCTGCTCCTGTTGTTGAGTGCCACGGAAAACAAGGAGCTAGCACGCGCTCCGTGCGGCCGACAGGCATGGGTTTGAATCGCCTTCAAGGCGGGGTTTAACAAAATATTAATATAGGCTCTCAAGTCGATCTAGCTTAACCTCCCCTCCTCCTCCTTCCTCATTTCGCCTTCGCCCTCATCCTCTTTCATTTTCTTCTTCTTATTCCTCCTCTTCCTCTTTGTCCTCCACTTCTGCTTCCAGCCGTGTGTCGTTAGTGATCGTGTCTGCTCACAGCCTTCTGTCTCGCGTACTCTGATATTTCTCCACGTCATTGTTATCAAACTGTCCAGCAACTTCTCGTTTGGTGTCCCATTGCCTCCGTTCTCTTTGTTACGACGTACTATAGTTTTCCCTCTTCTCACGAAATACCCAAAGCAGGTGGACTGTCTTTTTGTGAGGCGAGTAACCATTTCTCTTTGTGAGTCAACTTCTTTCAAGATATCTTTGTATTCGCCAATCATATTCTCATCATTCTTCAATAGTTCATTTCTACCTGCGCTAAAATATAATACTTGTATGTATGTTACAGATGGACATGTTGGGATCGTAAGTAAACATATAAACACGCTTTTGCGTCACTCTTCATCGTCTGTATGTCAGAGAAACACTGACAAGCCAGCCTGTTTTGGCGTTAGTTTTTAGTATATGTACATATGTATATGCACGCTTTAGTTTCGCTTTTAAGCGTCCATATATGTCAGTCTTTGACAGGAAAACAAGGTTGCACTGGGTTTCTGTATAAAACCATGAGACATTTCAATACAAGCGGGTACTGCCGACATAATGTTTTGTGGTTTCTATTTAAAGCGCGATCGGCTTTGAAAGTTGAAGGGTTTGAGGGACGAGGTACTGTCAGCCCACAAGAACACCTGCTGTGAGGTCACAAATGATGGTGGCAGCAGTATGTTAGTTCACTGTGTCTTTGCCAGATCCTTTACAGGGTGTCTGCAAAATGTTGCACCAAGGAAGCGCTTAATTTCCAACTATATGTGTGTATAACCTAGTGGATCATTTTAAATACATAGGGGCAATTATAACATCAGATGGGAGATGCACAACAGATATTAACAACAGAATAGGGCAAGCAAAAGCTGCATTTCAGAAAATGAGAGTTATTTTATGTAATAAGTCACCTTAATTGAATATAAGAAAGAGTTTGCTGAAGTGCTATATAGAACCTGTTTTGCCGTATGGCAGTGGATTTTGGAATTTAAATTAACAAATTAGTAATTACTTGGAAGCGACAAAGGCGTGGTTCCTGAGACGAATGTTGTGAATTCCTTTGACTGCCAAAGTAACTAACAACGACTGCCTGAAAGAGACTAATGAAACTATAACGTTATAGTCAACATTAAGAAAGAGAAAAAACAGCTTTCTTTGGTCATGTGATGACAAGAGAGACATTGGAGAACATCGTGACAATTGGAAATATCGAGGGAAGAGAGGCAGAGGCAGACTAAAGAGAAATGATGCTGGATGAACTGAGACGGTGACACCTGAACACCAAAGACAGATCTGTGGAGAGAGTAGTAGTAGGGGGTCTCTATCCCTCGGAATGTGGCATATTTTGTGGTATGAAATGTGTCATAAAATGTGGTATGACGCGTGGTATGACGATGCCGTGTGGTATGAAGATTCATACCACCCGGTCGAATATTCTTCGTGTTTTTCCTATATGTTTTTTGATTGTCTGTGGGTTAAAAAAGAATTTAAATGGCCTGTAAATTATGCAAGGTAGTTGGTGATATTAATCATGTGTAACAGCGGCGGCAGGTTTGCTAATTGATTCAGAATATGTCAGCCGGTGTAATGCATTAATTAGGTTCCCATTTGTATAGACGATTGCATAATCGATTGGTGTGCGCAGGCTGTTACGGGTTGGTGTATTCGTATCTTTGGTAAGATCGGCGAACATCTGTGAGCAAAAAGTCGATATTGCCGGCAGTTGAATATCAGTGTCGGGGTCGAGGGAGGTCGCTGGTGCCATCTGTTTTTAATCAAGGGCGATGTCGGAATAAAATAATAAGCGCAAAGAACGATGTGTGGGGTGGGTTGGTAAGTGGCGAAAGATGGCGGGGGTGCGTAGTTGGTCATAGTGGGATATCACCAATGTGTAACTGGGGGTTCTAGTTACTGCCATTGCGCTTGACAGGTTCGAATCTCACTGTGTGGTTGGTATGTGCGGGGTGGTGGTCGAGTATGTAACGGAGCTAGGTTATATCATTGGTGGTTCGAATCACGCTGCGGGGCGATAAGGGTGTCCACCCTAGGCGGAGTTTTCTAAGAGTATATTAAGACGTAAATGTATAACAAGGATGTCTAGTTGCCGCCATAGCGCTAGACAGGTTTGAGTCCTACTGTTTGGTGGGATAGTGTGGCAGTGGCCGAGTATTTAACTGAGCTAGGTGGTGTCACTGACGGTTCGAATAACGCCCCTGGTCGCTAACTATACCCAACATAGGCGCCAGAGAAGCGAATCACGATGTGTCGCTTTGCATTCTCCTCAGAAACGTCAGTTCCACAGCCAGCAGATTCAGCGGGACTGCTCATTGTCTTCACATTCATACAAAAGTACAGGTTCAACACTCTTTTTCTCGTAGCAATTGCCATCTTTTTACTGGTCAATACGTTTTTCAGCTTGCAAAAGGTTATCTTCGCCACGGCGATTCTTGTGCTAATCTCTTCAAGGCATCTCCCATCAGTTGTTATGACTGTTCCGAGATACTTGTATCTACTCACTTGTTTCAGAATATTCCCATTTACATGTATATTACATCGTGGTATTTCGTTCTTCATAGTGACAATCATAACCCGTGTCGTTTTATAATTTAATTCTAACCCTAGTTGTTCACCGGGTGCAACAACCGCCTCTACTAAATATTGCAGATCCTGCGCAGTGTCTGTTGATTACATAAATTATATGAAGGCAGTTCACAAGTTAAATTAGGTGAAGACATTTTATTACAGAAATTAAATGAAGACATTTGACTAGAAATATTTAATAAAACGACGAAAAAACGGAGATCTACCGGCGTGAGAAAAGCTTATAAGTATGGTAATGTCAGTTCCTGTGAACATATTTAGCAGAAGCATTCTGCATAGTATATGCATATTTAGCTTTAAGGTGAAATCAATACTGCTGTACCTATCGGAAACAAGAAAAACGAATAAAACAACTACTAATAAACAACAAACATTCATTAACGGGTTCCCACGTAATTCATCCTTGGCGTTCATGTCTCATTCAACAATTAGTATAATGCCTGAAGTCAAATTTGCGGCTTCAAAATGTGTGTTCATAGCATATTTATATATGAAGATATATATTCAAGGTGATTTTAAAGGACAAATTTCCTCATGTCACACGCTGCAAAAGACATATTTCACTCAAACTTAAACATTAAGAGTGGAAAAGAGTATGTTGTAGATACTGTTTTTTTTTTCCTTTGTTTCTAGTGGGACCTGGTAATTTGTTGTTCTATCTGGGCATGGTATGTATATTTTCACCACATCTTCACTGATGTTTTTCATTTTGTCTGCTCATTGCCCACGCTTCACAGTCATACAAAAGTACATATTCTATGAAAGACAGAGACAATTTGCAGATATTATTAAACAAAATGACAAATCGGAGGTCAGCTAACATGTACGTATTTGTAAATAAGGATACACAGCGATGTCTATTATATAACGATAACAAAGGTATTTAGTTGTAGAAAACTACCGTGCCTCCCAGGCAAACAGCGGTAGGCTAGTGACTATGTTTAGATTAGCTGTGATGGCACCAGCTGGAGATATTAATCAGCTACCTGGTACCCAGTGAAGATGACACGATAAACGAGGCGGTATAGGCCGCGTGGCCCTGAACAAAACCAACAATGAAACAAAAATGGTAATGAAACGTTGCGTCGCCGCGAAGCATTATTTTATAAACCAAAGATTACAATCGATCTGAGAGGGTAATAATAGACAGTCTAAGCCTACCAGAAAGAGGTGTCTAATACACTGGGTACCAACGACAGACAGCTGGTCAAGAAGAAGCAATACACAGTATATAAAGTTAGGACTAAATAAACCGTGGTTTAAAGAATTCAAGTACATTATTACAAGTTAAATTACATAATAAAATAAATACAGTGATATGTATAAAATTATAAAAAACAAAAAAGAAGAAAACACCAGTGTTACATTAGCAAATAAGTGAAAAACACAACGGTATGAATACGTTGGTGTATTAGATACATACAAATGGTACACACAACATGCCATTATGTCAGCGTGACCGCTATCTGTTATATATTGCGACCAAATTACACCGATCGTCCCTCACGTCAGCGTAACAGACTAACACTTAAACCAAGCGCCCACTATCTATTCTATATTGTTGCCAACAATTTTGTGCATGCCGCCATCCTTTGATGGGAGTCTGATTGATGAAGCCTGTCAGGAAACAACCATAGATACATAGTAAAAGTGACGTGAGAATACAAATCCAAGCGTATTGACTCTCGGTGTATCGTTATTCACGTAACGTTTCCTGTTTCCTGCTCCAGTCTATTGTTGTAAAATCTTACCAAAGTGGACACTGTGGACCAAATCTACATGAATGAAGTAGGATAGATGCAGTTGTCATATGTGTCTTATAGGGCTTGGTCATTGGTTTTTTAAAACTTATCGATGGAAGAGAAGGACCCTTACACTACAAACAGAATAAACATTTACATTAATAATACCCATAACAAACACATGACCATCTACACTGGCTGTGACAAAAGTGACAGTCTGCTTAGAGAAAACAGCGAATTTTCAACGAAAACATAGTCTGTGTGTTATCTCCTTGGAAACGTAAATCTGGTTATATTTAAATCACCCTATGCATTCATGTCCCCCATGAAAACTAATGTAATGTCTGAAGAAGTCAAATTTTGAGGCTTCAAAATATGTTTTCGTAGTATATGTATATATGAATATATATATACATGTGTTTTCTAACAACAAATGTCCGCATGTCGCGCTTTACATCCATACACAAGTATAGGTTCTATGAACGACACAACACCTACAAGTTACTAAGATTGGCACTGGGTTACCAACAACATTTGCGTCTAGAGTCAATACAACAGGACAAGACAATGCTTTTTTCGGCCTCTGATTGAGAACAACAGATATAAACGTAATTATGCAATTACCTCTTTACCACAGTACCGAGAAAGTTAAAAATATCATTTTAAATACGCTGACGACCATAGTAATACAACCAGTTAATTCTGCTTGCTCACTTTGTGTATTACCCACACCTACTATAGATTGCAGAAAATACTCATTGTCTACAACCAAGCTGAAAAATATCGGTAAAAATTATAAATGCCTCGTCCGATTTCATAAAAAGAAGGAAATAATGTTAGCCAAATGTGAAAATATCGGTCAAACTTCTAAATGGCTCATCAAAACTTATAAAAAATAGGAAAATTTGTTAACCTAAGGAGAAAAATATTGACCCTGTAAAGAAATATTTACAACAAAATTATAAAAATTAGGAACATTTGTTAACCTAATGAGAAAAAATATCGACCAAAGAGAGCAATATTTCATCTAATCTTATAAAAAGTAGGAACATTTGTCAGCCGAAAGGGGGAAAAGGTCGGTCAAATACATAAATATCTCAACAAATTATAAAACGTAGGAAAAAATAGTGGTCAAAGACAGAAATATCTCATCCGAACTTATAACAAGTAAGAAAATATACTAGTAAAATCAAGAAACACGTCGGCCGAAGTAATACAATAGGCAGAACGAGGGACAAACTTATAAATATTTCATTCAAACTTATAAAGACTATGATAAAATGTTATCCAAATCAAATAACAGGCGGACCAAACTTAATTAGCTCATCCAACCTTATAAATAGTAGGACAATTTGTTAGCCAAATAGGCAAAATATTGGTCAGATACACAAATATCTCAATCAATTTTATAAAAAGTAGGAGAAAAGGCTAGTCAAACTAATAAAAATGGTGGCCAAATACATAAATATCTCAACGAAAATTATAAAAAGTAGGAAAATTGTAAGTCAAATGTAAAAAATATGGGGCAAATAGGAAATCATATTAACCAAATGGGAAAAATATCGCTCAAACTTATAAATAACGCGTCCAAACTTATAAAAAGTAGGAAAATGTGTTAACCGAATGGTGAAAATATTGCTCAAATTAAGAATCATGTCGACCGAAGTAGGAAAATAAGTGATTCAATGTATAAAAACGTTGGGTAAATACAGAAATATGTCGACCAAATTGATAAAAATCTCCGCCAAACTTATGAAATGTAGGAACATTTGTTAACCAAAAGGAGAAAATGTCGGCCAAATACAGAAATAGCTCCACCAAACTTATGAAAAGTAGGAACATTTGTTAACCAAATGGAAAAAATAAAAAAAAATATTGGCCATGTAAAGAAATAGCGCATCCAAATTGACAAAATATAGGAAACTTTATTAGCCAAAGGTGAAATCTATTGACCAAGTAAATAAATTCCTCGTCCAACCCCATAAAAGGTAGGAAAATTTCTTACCCAAATGTGAAAAAGATCCGCCAAACTTATAAATGCCTCATCCAAACTTATAAAAAGTAGGAAAACAATACTAGCCAAAACAACTAAAAGGCTGACCAAACTTATAAATATATCTTCCAAACTGACCAAAGTAATAAAAATATTGGGTAAATATAGAAATATGTCGACCAAACTTTTACAAATCTCCGGTAAATTTATGAAAAATAGGAAATTTTGTTAGCTAAATGTGAAAAAATATCGACCAAACTTATAAAAAGCTCTGCCAAACTTATGAAAAGTAGGAAACTTTGTTAACCCACACGAAGACAATTATTAACCAAAGATAGAAAAATATCGACCTAAATAGGAAAATTTGTTAGCCAAATGGGAAAAATATTGGCCAAGTAAACACATATTTCAACCAAATTTATAAATATGTCATCCAAATTTACAACAACAAAAAAAAAAAATAGGAAAATTTGTCGATCAAGTAAGAAAATATATTACCAAAACTGGAAAAGATACTAATCAAAGTGAGAAAAATACCAACCAAACTAAGAAATGTGTATGGTAAGGTAAGAAAAAAGTTGGCCAAAGTAATAAATACGCTAGCCAAAGGAAAAAATATTAACCATAAGGAGAAAAAATTATAGCAAACTAAGAAATTTGCTTTCACAACTTGTCGAATTGCCCTACCAACTACCCCGTTTGCTTTCACAACTTATCAAATTGACCAATTAACCACACAAATTCCCCACTGACTCTCACAATTTTACCACTTGTCATTACAACGTGTCGACTCCCGCTCACAATTTACCCAAAGGGGTTTACTATAGGTATTATATATCCACAATCAAGCGCTCTCACACTCACAAGAATAACGAAATACTGGTATTTAAGCCTGTTTTTAATCAATTTCTTTGTTTGCAGTCAAAGCATAGAAATTCCGCCAACCACCTTGGTGTTGAAATATCCAAGGACTTAGTTTATCAGCCATGTATTCGCCTACAGATTTAGCGAAGTCCTCTTCCAGGTCTTGGACATTCACATCGGCGTTGTAAGAATTATCAACCAGATGCTTACCCAGACGCATGCCAAAGGTAAAAAGCATAATTATTCTCCCATAGTTGATAACGTTATCACCAAAGAATTCATCACTGACTAAAACAAAGACTTGGAAAACATGTTCGGGCTTGATACTGTCTTCTAGTCTCGTGAACAACACAGATTGTTGTTTGGCTATTTGACCGACTAAACCAGACAACGTCGAGTTATTTGCCTTTTTGGAATTGTAGGAACTAATAATAGTCAGCGCCATATTCACTATCTCGCTATGAACTTGTTTCAAGTCAATCGTTGCTTGTGTCATTATTATACTGATAGCTAATGTTCATCAAAAGATGTCTAGCAGTCAAACTGCTGATCCATTATTGTGAAACGGTGCAAAGTGGTCAAAATGGATAATAATATAATATTTGTATAAAGAGATGGAATCGTCTCTTCTGGTTGGTCAAATTACCCAACCTACTGGAGATAAAACGGTTGTCACCGAAACCACTAGACGCGTGTTTTAGACAAGGGATGTTCTTGTCGAACTTTACTTTTTAAATTTTAATTACCAGTGACCATACTGATCGATAATCACATCCCTTGTCTAAAACACGCGTCTAGTGGTTTCGGTGACAACCGTTTTATCCCCAGTAGGTTGGGTAATTTGACCAACCAGAAGAGACGATTCCATCTCTTTATACAAATATTATATTATTATCCATTTTGACCACTTTGCACCGTTTCACAATAATGGATCAGCAGTTTGACTGCTAGACATCTTTTGATGAACATTAGCTATCAGTATAATAATGACACAAGCAACGATTGACTTGAAACAAGTTCATAGCGAGATAGTGAATATGGCGCTGACTATTATTAGTTCCTACAATTCCAAAAAGGCAAATAACTCGACGTTGTCTGGTTTAGTCGGTCAAATAGCCAAACAACAATCTGTGTTGTTCACGAGACTAGAAGACAGTATCAAGCCCGAACATGTTTTCCAAGTCTTTGTTTTAGTCAGTGATGAATTCTTTGGTGATAACGTTATCAACTATGGGAGAATAATTATGCTTTTTACCTTTGGCATGCGTCTGGGTAAGCATCTGGTTGATAATTCTTACAACGCCGATGTGAATGTCCAAGACCTGGAAGAGGACTTCGCTAAATCTGTAGGCGAATACATGGCTGATAAACTAAGTCCTTGGATATTTCAACACCAAGGTGGTTGGCGGAATTTCTATGCTTTGACTGCAAACAAAGAAATTGATTAAAAACAGGCTTAAATACCAGTATTTCGTTATTCTTGTGAGTGTGAGAGCGCTTGATTGTGGATATATAATACCTATAGTAAACCCCTTTGGGTAAATTGTGAGCGGGAGTCGACACGTTGTAATGACAAGTGGTAAAATTGTGAGAGTCAGTGGGGAATTTGTGTGGTTAATTGGTCAATTTGATAAGTTGTGAAAGCAAACGGGGTAGTTGGTAGGGCAATTCGACAAGTTGTGAAAGCAAATTTCTTAGTTTGCTATAATTTTTTCTCCTTATGGTTAATATTTTTTCCTTTGGCTAGCGTATTTATTACTTTGGCCAACTTTTTTCTTACCTTACCATACACATTTCTTAGTTTGGTTGGTATTTTTCTCACTTTGATTAGTATCTTTTCCAGTTTTGGTAATATATTTTCTTACTTGGTCGACAAATTTTCCTATTTTTTTTGTTGTTGTTGTAAATTTGGATGACATATTTATAAATTTGGTTGAAATATGTGTTTACTTGGCCAATATTTTTCCCATTTGGCTAACAAATGTTCCTATTTAGGTCGATATTTTTCTATCTTTGGTTAATAATTGTCTTCGTGTGGGTTAACAAAGTTTCCTACTTTTCATAAGTTTGGCAGAGCTTTTTATAAGTTTGGTCGATATTTTTTCACATTTAGCTAACAAAATTTCCTATTTTTCATAAATTTACCGGAGATTTGTAAAAGTTTGGTCGACATATTTCTATATTTACCCAATATTTTTATTACTTTGGTCAGTTTGGAAGATATATTTATAAGTTTGGTCAGCCTTTTAGTTGTTTTGGCTAGTATTGTTTTCCTACTTTTTATAAGTTTGGATGAGGCATTTATAAGTTTGGCGGATCTTTTTCACATTTGGGTAAGAAATTTTCCTACCTTTTATGGGGTTGGACGAGGAATTTATTTACTTGGTCAATAGATTTCACCTTTGGCTAATAAAGTTTCCTATATTTTGTCAATTTGGATGCGCTATTTCTTTACATGGCCAATATTTTTTTTATTTTTTCCATTTGGTTAACAAATGTTCCTACTTTTCATAAGTTTGGTGGAGCTATTTCTGTATTTGGCCGACATTTTCTCCTTTTGGTTAACAAATGTTCCTACATTTCATAAGTTTGGCGGAGATTTTTATCAATTTGGTCGACATATTTCTGTATTTACCCAACGTTTTTATACATTGAATCACTTATTTTCCTACTTCGGTCGACATGATTCTTAATTTGAGCAATATTTTCACCATTCGGTTAACACATTTTCCTACTTTTTATAAGTTTGGACGCGTTATTTATAAGTTTGAGCGATATTTTTCCCATTTGGTTAATATGATTTCCTATTTGCCCCATATTTTTTACATTTGACTTACAATTTTCCTACTTTTTATAATTTTCGTTGAGATATTTATGTATTTGGCCACCATTTTTATTAGTTTGACTAGCCTTTTCTCCTACTTTTTATAAAATTGATTGAGATATTTGTGTATCTGACCAATATTTTGCCTATTTGGCTAACAAATTGTCCTACTATTTATAAGGTTGGATGAGCTAATTAAGTTTGGTCCGCCTGTTATTTGATTTGGATAACATTTTATCATAGTCTTTATAAGTTTGAATGAAATATTTATAAGTTTGTCCCTCGTTCTGCCTATTGTATTACTTCGGCCGACATGTTTCTTGATTTTACTAGTATATTTTCTTACTTGTTATAAGTTCGGATGAGATATTTCTGTCTTTGACCACTATTTTTTCCTACGTTTTATAATTTGTTGAGATATTTATGTATTTGACCGACCTTTTCCCCCTTTCGGCTGACAAATGTTCCTACTTTTTATAAGATTAGATGAAATATTGCTCTCTTTGGTCGATATTTTTTCTCATTAGGTTAACAAATGTTCCTAATTTTTATAATTTTGTTGTAAATATTTCTTTACAGGGTCAATATTTTTCTCCTTAGGTTAACAAATTTTCCTATTTTTTATAAGTTTTGATGAGCCATTTAGAAGTTTGACCGATATTTTCACATTTGGCTAACATTATTTCCTTCTTTTTATGAAATCGGACGAGGCATTTATAATTTTTACCGATATTTTTCAGCTTGGTTGTAGACAATGAGTATTTTCTGCAATCTATAGTAGGTGTGGGTAATACACAAAGTGAGCAAGCAGAATTAACTGGTTGTATTACTATGGTCGTCAGCGTATTTAAAATGATATTTTTAACTTTCTCGGTACTGTGGTAAAGAGGTAATTGCATAATTACGTTTATATCTGTTGTTCTCAATCAGAGGCCGAAAAAAGCATTGTCTTGTCCTGTTGTATTGACTCTAGACGCAAATGTTGTTGGTAACCCAGTGCCAATCTTAGTAACTTGTAGGTGTTGTGTCGTTCATAGAACCTATACTTGTGTATGGATGTAAAGCGCGACATGCGGACATTTGTTGTTAGAAAACACATGTATATATATATTCATATATACATATACTACGAAAACATATTTTGAAGCCTCAAAATTTGACTTCTTCAGACATTACATTAGTTTTCATGGGGGACATGAATGCATAGGGTGATTTAAATATAACCAGATTTACGTTTCCAAGGAGATAACACACAGACTATGTTTTCGTTGAAAATTCGCTGTTTTCTCTAAGCAGACTGTCACTTTTGTCACAGCCAGTGTAGATGGTCATGTGTTTGTTATGGGTATTATTAATGTAAATGTTTATTCTGTTTGTAGTGTAAGGGTCCTTCTCTTCCATCGATAAGTTTTAAAAAACCAATGACCAAGCCCTATAAGACACATATGACAACTGCATCTATCCTACTTCATTCATGTAGATTTGGTCCACAGTGTCCACTTTGGTAAGATTTTACAACAATAGACTGGAGCAGGAAACAGGAAACGTTACGTGAATAACGATACACCGAGAGTCAATACGCTTGGATTTGTATTCTCACGTCACTTTTACTATGTATCTATGGTTGTTTCCTGACAGGCTTCATCAATCAGACTCCCATCAAAGGATGGCGGCATGCACAAAATTGTTGGCAACAATATAGAATAGATAGTGGGCGCTTGGTTTAAGTGTTAGTCTGTTACGCTGACGTGAGGGACGATCGGTGTAATTTGGTCGCAATATATAACAGATAGCGGTCACGCTGACATAATGGCATGTTGTGTGTACCATTTGTATGTATCTAATACACCAACGTATTCATACCGTTGTGTTTTTCACTTATTTGCTAATGTAACACTGGTGTTTTCTTCTTTTTTGTTTTTTATAATTTTATACATATCACTGTATTTATTTTATTATGTAATTTAACTTGTAATAATGTACTTGAATTCTTTAAACCACGGTTTATTTAGTCCTAACTTTATATACTGTGTATTGCTTCTTCTTGACCAGCTGTCTGTCGTTGGTACCCAGTGTATTAGACACCTCTTTCTGGTAGGCTTAGACTGTCTATTATTACCCTCTCAGATCGATTGTAATCTTTGGTTTATAAAATAATGCTTCGCGGCGACGCGACCATTTTTGTTTCATTGTTGGTTTTGTTCAGGGCCACGCGGCCTATACCGCCTCGTTTATCGTGTCATCTTCACTGGGTACCAGGCAGCTGATTAATATCTCCAGCTGGTGCCATCACAGCTAATCTAAACATAGTCACTAGCCTACCGCTGTTTGCCTGGGAGGCACGGTAGTTTTCTACAACTAAATACCTTTGTTATCGTTATATAATAGACATCGCTGTGTATCCTTATTTACAAATACGTACATGTTAGCTGACCTCCGATTTGTCATTTTGTTTAATAATATCTGCAAATTGTCTCTGTCTTTCATAGAATATGTACTTTTGTATGACTGTGAAGCGTGGGCAATGAGCAGACAAAATGAAAAACATCAGTGAAGATGTGGTGAAAATATACATACCATGCCCAGATAGAACAACAAATTACCAGGTCCCACTAGAAACAAAGGAAAAAAAAAAAACAGTATCTACAACATACTCTTTTCCACTCTTAATGTTTAAGTTTGAGTGAAATATGTCTTTTGCAGCGTGTGACATGAGGAAATTTGTCCTTTAAAATCACCTTGAATATATATCTTCATATATAAATATGCTATGAACACACATTTTGAAGCCGCAAATTTGACTTCAGGCATTATACTAATTGTTGAATGAGACATGAACGCCAAGGATGAACTACGTGGGCACCCGTTAATGAATGTTTGTTGTTTATTAGTAGTTGTTTTATTCGTTATTCTTGTTTCCGATAGGTACAGCAGTATTGATTTCACCTTAAAGCTAAATATGCATATACTATGCAGAATGCTTCTGCTAAATATGTTCACAGGAACTGACATTACCATACTTATAAGCTTTTCTCACGCCGGTAGATCTCCGTTTTTTCGTCGTTTTATTAAATATTTCTAGTCAAATGTCTTCATTTAATTTCTGTAATAAAATGTCTTCATCTAATTTAACTTGTGAACTGCCTTCATATAATTTATGTAATCAACAGACACTGCGCAGGATCTGCAATATTTAGTAGAGGCGGTTGTTGCACCCGGTGAACAACTAGGGTTAGAATTAAATTATAAAACGACACGGGTTATGATTGTCACTATGAAGAACGAAATACCACGATGTAATATACATGTAAATGGGAATATTCTGAAACAAGTGAGTAGATACAAGTATCTCGGAACAGTCATAACAACTGATGGGAGATGCCTTGAAGAGATTAGCACAAGAATCGCCGTGGCGAAGATAACCTTTTGCAAGCTGAAAAACGTATTGACCAGTAAAAAGATGGCAATTGCTACGAGAAAAAGAGTGTTGAACCTGTACTTTTGTATGAATGTGAAGACAATGAGCAGTCCCGCTGAATCTGCTGGCTGTGGAACTGACGTTTCTGAGGAGAATGCAAAGCGACACATCGTGATTCGCTTCTCTGGCGCCTATGTTGGGTATAGTTAGCGACCAGGGGCGTTATTCGAACCGTCAGTGACACCACCTAGCTCAGTTAAATACTCGGCCACTGCCACACTATCCCACCAAACAGTAGGACTCGAACCTGTCTAGCGCTATGGCGACAACTAGACATCCTTGTTATACATTTACGTCTTAATATACTCTTAGAAAACTCCGCCTAGGGTGGACACCCTTATCGCCCCGCAGCGTGATTCGAACCACCAATGATATAACCTAGCTCCGTTACATACTCGACCACCACCCCGCACATACCAACCACACAGTGAGATTCGAACCTGTCAAGCGCAATGGCAGTAACTAGAACCCCCAGTTACACATTGGTGATATCCCACTATGACCAACTACGCACCCCCGCCATCTTTCGCCACTTACCAACCCACCCCACACATCGTTCTTTGCTCTTATTATTTTATTCCGACATCGCCCTTGATTAAAAACAGATGGCACCAGCGACCTCCCTCGACCCCGACACTGATATTCAACTGCCGGCAATATCGACTTTTTGCTCACAGATGTTCGCCGATCTTACCAAAGATACGAATACACCAACCCGTAACAGCCTGCGCACACCAATCTATTATGCAATCGTCTATACAAATGGGAACCTAATTAATGCATTACACCGGCTGACATATTCTGAATCAATTAGCAAACCTGCCGCCGCTGTTACACATGATTAATATCACCAACTACCTTGCATAATTTACAGGCCATTTAAATTCTTTTTTAACCCACAGACAATCAAAAAACATATAGGAAAAACACGAAGAATATTCGACCGGGTGGTATGAATCTTCATACCACACGGCATCGTCATACCACGCGTCATACCACATTTTATGACACATTTCATACCACAAAATATGCCACATTCCGAGGGATAGAGACCCCCTACTACTACTGGAGAGACATGAACGCCTACGCCAGCTGTCGAGGCACTTGATGATGATATGTATGTAATGCCCGTTTGTTACCGGGGCTAGTGAGGGAAATAAAGAATAGTAACACCGAAGCAAAGAATAGTAAACTGTAACCACCATGCATGTCATTAGATAAGAAGCGGCTAAGGAGATATAGTGTGCGACTGACTATCCCATTCATACAAAACGTAGCTTCAGAATCCAGCCAGTTATGAATAAGGCTGAAGATGGCTGCAGGAAGTAGAAACAGATAAGACAGCATGGCACGACTCGTTTGAGGATCTATGCTTCAATGGAAGACAAAGGGCAGGAAAAAAAAGGATGTGGGCGTGGGTTATTATAAACGCTATTTAGATATCTACCCCTCCCAATCTTTTGTGGGTAGGTTACATTTTGTAGAGCGCAGGGTCTCAAGGCATGGTAACATCATAAAACATGTATAGACAGACAATACACAGACAGGTAGGTAAATGGACAGACAAACAACTATTCTGAAAAAAAAAGAAGATGGCGGTAAATCAAGAAAATCATTCATGAAACCGACACACAGATCTCTCAATGGAGACACAAGAACACGACGTGGTAGACAGCATTGGAATTATGACGACCAGCCACAAGGGACGAGCTAGTTGATGGTGAAGATAATTAGGGTGTTATATCCACATATTTTTATCTTAAATACTGCCGCAGTTACGGTGTGCTGATGCACACATTTTTAGCCTTCATCGCACATAATTTTGCTGGCTCAATGTATAAACAGAGATCAATCAATCAATCATGTGCCATGCCGGAAAGCGTGGGCGGTCATGACTCGCCATTTCACTCGATCACCAGTGTCGTGGATCAGCTCAGTGTTCCTGTCTCGTCCATGCCATGTGGCCAAGCCATCCAGGTATTTTCCTCTAGGTCTTCCTCTTGGTCTGTTCCCTTCGATCTTGCCAGTTGTCACTAAGTTCTCCAATCCATTTCTTCTCATAACATGTCCAAAAAATTTTGACTGTCTACGTCTAATTTCTCTAATCAGTTTACGATGTTCATTTGTCTCCTGTAGTACTTGGTCATTGGTTTTTCTGTCTGTCCATGGTATGTAGGCTCGCTCAAAACGTTAAGGCAAGTGGCTTATGAAATAGAATGTTTGCACACAACACTACAGCATAGAGTATTGATTATGGTATAATGTGTGGATACATAACACATCTTACATACATACCTCACGCAGACATACTTATATACATACACCCATCCATGCACGCCCATATGTAGGTTGGTACGTACCTCGATATGTATGTCGTTCGGTTGGTCGGTCTGTGTGTGTCTGTCTGCCTGTCTGAGTGGGTGCATGTGTGCGCGTCTTCTGTCTGACGATTCGTGCATGCGTATGTATAGGTCGGTAGGTGAGTAGGCAAATAGTCAAGAATGTATGCAGATGTGTCGTCTCATGTATGTTGCAGTCTAAACTGAAATATGATGTATTTTTTTGGCACTCGCTCGCTTTGAACTCAAGTGTAGTCCATACACACTAATTCTAGTAGTGCTGGACTGAATTTTGCGCGTGCACTAGCTTTCCCTATTACCAGTGTCTCTGGCCAACGGGCGAAACCACTCCGACTTCAGAGGTACTCGTCATGTACGACCCAAAGTCAAGGACGAAAAGTCAGCATTTTAGTCCAACTGTCCGGTGTAGGAGTTGAACCCCTTACCTCGGCATCAGCACACCGGATGTTTAAGAACGCGCATTCTTATCAATTCAGCCACGCCGACCTCCACAATATGGTTTAACATTGATTGAAATGTGAGAACAGTGATATTTGCATATGCCAAGTTAGCCTGGCTCCCAGTAGCGGTTATAAGGATTTAACATAGGTCTTTCTAAACAATTAGACTGATAAAGCCTTTGCAAACACAAAAATAGAAATGAATGAGTTAAGCGTTGTAACATGTTTTTACACCAATATAATTAGGACGCGCAATCTGTCAAATCGTTTTTAGACTTTTAGGCAACAGTTCGTGAATGTTTGTTGTTTATTTGAAATAGTTTTAGTCGTTTTCCACGTTTCTGATCCATAAAGTGGTAGTGATTTAACTTTAGAGTCGAGTATTCTAAGTTTGATGCTACGTGAGCATATTTTCCAATTACATGTCGAAAGACGCCACGAATGCATGTTGGAAGTTGGGCTGGCTTCTCTATTTCGTTGGGGAAAAATAACTGGCTGAAAGTTTCAACCAACCATGTACAAAATAAGGGGGGGGGGGGAAGAATAACCAAGCCAACAAAGAAAAAAAAAAAAGACCTCCTTGCAGACTTGTTTCGATTCACGGCGTCAAATTTGTAGATATTTACAATAAAAAAAATTATGACATACTTCCCTCTGATCCCGGCGTATTGATCAGACGTCTAGCCTTCTCTCGGAATGAAGCGAAAGACTCAGAGGACTCAGGTGCACGCTGCGCACGTGGACATCCCTGGGCAATTGGACATCAAACAGTGGAGACTGAACAGGCCGCTGCCCGGGCGCTGAATATCAACATGAGAAATCCTACCCACAAATGGATATTTCTATCATGTGTGATTATGGTATACTGACATGTGGAGCCGAGATTGAACACTGTGCTGGGACTCTCCTTGTGCGATTTCTGGCAGGAGATTGGAGCACTTATAGAGATATTCGGGTACAATTCAATTGATTCATTCTTCTTTTACCCTTCATTCCCCCATTGTGGCATAACCCCTCAATCAAACTGCACCAGTTCATCCTGTCTTTTTCTTGCTCCGGCAGCACCCTCCATGTCTTCCCATCATTATTAATCTCCGTCTATAATTCTTGTCTCCATGCGTGTTTTGTCTCCCCCTATGTCCCGCCTTGTGGGTTCCAGACAAGAGAGTGTCCAGTTATATTGTCCTCGGTTTTCTGTGTCCCATCTAGCGCCCGCATCTTTTCCTCACCTTTTGGTTCACTGGAATAAGGTTAGTTCTCTCGATGAGCTCTACCTTTGTAAGACTTGACTCATGTTTCGTTACAAAGTGATTCCTACCAAAATAACACAGTTTCACAGTGGTGGACAGATTTGTGGACAACTCGTACAAGTAGATTACCGGCTATAACATTCACACGGATAAACAGCTCCATAGACAGCGTTTGCCGGCTCTCCAGCCATTAGCCTGATAAAGATACATCTCCGTTGAATAAGTCTCCTCGGAGTTATAAGTAGATGTTTGCACTGACAAACACCACTCGGCACGGGCACTTCGCAGCTTCTTGTTATCTTGAGGAATAACGGCCAAACATAAGTCCCGTGATTGATTCGCAACGCTCGCTGTCTGTGGAGTAGTTTCTGAAAGGGATGGTCAGTCGCTTAGTGGTACCGTTGTTCGTGGTGATCCTTTCAAAGCTGGACCTAGAAGCTCTCTGTACGTATGCACATGTATTCTCACACATAAACGCGCGCCCTCATACCTACACCAGATACTCACATATATATATATATATATATATATATATATATATATATATATATATATATATATATATATATATAATATATATACACTAGCTGACCCGGCCCGGCTTCGCCCAGTCCCTGATGAGGATCTATCTATCTATCTATCTATCTATCTATCTATCTATCTATCTATCTGTCTGTCTGTCTGTCTGTCTGTCTGTCTGTCTGTCTGTCTGTCTGTCTGTCTGTCTGTCTGCTGTCTGTCTGTCTGTGTGTCTGACCAGGCCCGGCTTCGCCCAGCCCCTGATGGGTTGCATCTCATTTAATTCATATAAGTAGTCATATAAGTTCTCGTTCCCGACTGTCTGTCTGTCTGACGACCCGGTTCGTCTGTCTGTTTGTCTGTCTGTCTGTCTGTCTGTCTGTCTGTCTGTCTGTCTGTCTGTCTGTCTGTCTGTCTGTCTATCTATCTATCTATCTATCTATCTATCCGACCCACCGACCTATCTATAGCCAGGGGACTTAACCTAAGATATAGCAATGCTACTAAAAGTTATGTCCCTTTATATATTTTGTCTTATGTTAAGTCATGTAATTTAATTATTAAATGTTAATAAGTAAATAGATGATGCTACACTAAAAAAAAAACTATGACAGTTGGTTGCACGGGAATGAAAGGAAGACGTGTAGAAATTTTCATCTCAATCGGATGGACCGTTATCGAACGCATCCAATACATCCCCAACCACAAACCCACACACATACATTATGTTTTATAGATATAGATATATACCGGTCACTCTGGTCTAGGGGTTACACGACTTTCTCCGCAATCCCGCATACTCTCGTAAGTAACGTGACGTGCGCGAGAATTGGTAGTGGTTCTCTCTGCGTCGGTAACTTAGGGGTATGTGAGCCGGTCGCTCAGAAGCAATGGCAAACTACTGAGCGTAATCTTGCCAAGAAATCAACAATCAGCTGAAAGATGCTGATGTTGACAGCAATGTCCTGTAAAGCATATGCGAAATATATACACACACATACACGCTCTCTCTCTCTCTCTCTCTCTCTCTCTCTCTCTCTTTCTCTCTCTCTCTCTCTCACACACACACACACACACACACTTGCATATCCTTTACAGGACGTCGCATTCAACCCTAGCACATTTTTTGGACTGATTTCTTGACAAGTTTACGTTTAGTAGTTTGCCGTTCCTTTCTGAACGACCGGCACTCATACCATTGTGTGAAAATCAACTCAAGGTGGTCTGCTTCCAAATCTTCCGCAGCTGTATTTCGAACGCGGTAAGCGGGATTACGCACTGCGTCCGGAACACCTTCGCCACAGAGCGCGCTATGTAAATGTAAGTAAACGACGCCTTTTCAGAGCAGGAGGCGTATCTGAGAGATATGACACCAGACCAGTATCTTTATACCCGTCGGCACTCGGTGGGTAAAACGCCTTGAGACCTACAGAGTATATGATATTGACATTATTTGGTTCAATAAACCAGTAGGCGCTCAATTGTAGATTGAGTCAATAGCACATCTATCACCTTTACTACCTAAGATATGTCCTGGTGCCCAGTGTACGCTGCCGTGCCTGTGTTCATTTTAAACAACAAATCCTGGATAGGTAGTGTGGTCAGTATCAGGCGGCTCACCTTGATTTCCCAGGACATACCCGGGTACACCGCCTAGGCTTCATCTAGAGGTCTACTTGGCCGAGAGGTTTAACGCCCTCGCGTTTAAACTTCCTGTGTGCTGACGACGTGGTAGTTGGTTCGTTCCGTACACCGGTCTTTTGGAATTGTGCGTTGACTTGTCGTTGAGAAAGTAATGACAAACTACTGAACGTAGGATTGCCTAGTAAATCAACCTGGAGTTGATCCCAAGGACATGCAATATTAACAAAAAGGCCTCGGCGATCTGGAATCTCAGCCAATGGGGAAATAATATAGCCTCGCCTGGAAGGGGATTAGAGCATATAACCGAACCGACAGACTATCTATCTTACCCCCCTGTCTGTCTGTCTGTCTGTCTGTCTGTCTGTCTGTCTGTCTGTCTGTCTGTCTGTCTGTCTGTCTGTCTGTCTGTCTCTCACAATCACGGAGAGGCATATATAGACATAGCCAGGTCCTGATTCAGCACAACACATGGACAGGGTTGGGATTAGGGCCAAGTTGGTAATATTTCCTTTACGGGTTATACGTATTTCATTTCATCACTCCAATACAATGCCTAGTGGGGAAACATTGATACAATTTTCCGCCTACTGGCATTATATGTGCCAAAACGCATTATGCATCTCCACATCACCAAGGATTTATGAAACTATTTTATGTTGTTTTTGTTTTCAACGAAATGTAGTGTAGCTTATATTAATGATCACGGCTGTACGATTAATATTTTCGATTTGATTGTTGCTAACTTCGAACACGGCGCTCTTACACGAGTTCTTATTCACTTACTTGCAATATTGGCATGTATGATCATGGCTAAAGAAAGGACAGTTGACAACATTGCCACATTTAGGATGGGAAGCTGTGGACAATCTACCAGTCACAAACTTCGCCAAAAAAAGTACACAAACAAACACTAACAGATAGGTAGCTTCATGACGGATAGTGTTGTTGGAGATTGAAGAGTTAGACTTTCATATATTCTAAGTTACGACATAATGAGGTGGGGTGACCACTGGCCTTCCTCGTCGCCTTTCAGACCCAGACGATGCCCTGGAAATGCTTAACCTTTTCTGGTATCAATGTTTATGAAGTTGGGTCTAACTCGAACAGTCGGACTGGTCGGACAAATTAACACTACCACTGTTGGATATTGAAGCTGGACCGCTGTCATGACAGACAAGCGCACTAAGCTCTATGCCACCGCGGCTTATACGTACCTATATACGAATAAATAAATAGAACGTGTGTAGTATAGATCTACACACGCGAACGTAGTTTCTGTGCTGTGTAGTAGACATACATATACACATTGCAACACACGAGTGCAACACCCACCTGACAACACGCTGAGAAATTACAACCAGGTGTCGAACTTGAATACTGAAGTAACTTGGTTTGAACAATGTAACATTTGTTGTGACGTGCCGTTTTGAAGGCGTGGTTCCTGAGACGAATGTGCGAATACGTTGGACTGCCATAGTAGCTAACAACGATTATCTGGAAGTGGCTAATGAAAGTATACCATTATATGCAACTATAAGACAGACAATATTTTTTGGTCATGTAATGCGAAGAGTGGCATTGGAAAACATTGTGACGACTGGAAAGATCCGGGGGAAAATTATGCTGGATGGACTGAGACAGTAGCATGGAGGAATATCGTCTGCAGGGTTGATCGAGAACACGAAGGACCGAGATTTGTGGAGAGACATGAACGCTTACGCCAGTTGACTGGGCACTTCATGATGGTGTTATGTCCCGTATTCGGGACATAACACCATACTATTAAATGGATGGGTACGCATTCTGCCCATACTCCATAGTTGTGGATTCAGAGATGATAGGTTGGGTAATGGCTGGTTCCATCAACGAGGCTGTGTCGTCATTTGGAAGCGCTGGGTTCGAATCTCTGTGAAGTCACACAATCTTTCACGTGTTCATGTCTTATTGTGTCATTAGATCTCCTCTTTCACGTGTTCATGTCTTATTGTGTCATTAGATCTCCTCTTTCACGTGTTCATGTCTTATTGTGTCCTTAGATCTCCTCTTTCACGAGTTCATGTCTTATTGTGTCCTTAGATCTCCTCTTTCACGCGTTCATGTCTTATTGTGTCCTTAGATCTCCTCTTTCACGCGTTCATGTCTTATTGTGTCCTTAGATCTCCTCTTTCACGCGTTCATGTCTTATTGTGTCATTAGATCTCCTCTTTCACGCGTTCATATCTTATTGTGTCATTAGATCTCCTCTTTCACGTGTTCATGTCTTATTGTGTCATTAGATCTCCTCTTTCACGCGTTCATGTCTTATTGTGTCATTAGATCTCCTCTTTCACGTGTTCATGTCTTATTGTGTCCTTAGATCTCCTCTTTCACGCGTTCATGTCTTATAGTGTCATTAGATCTCCTCTTTCACGCGTTCATGTCTTATTGCGTCATTAGATCTCCTCTTTCACGCGTTCATGTCTTATTGTGTCATTAGATCTCCTCTTTCACGTGTTCATGTCTTATTGTGTCATTAGATCTCCTCTTTCACGTGTTCATGTCTTATTGTGTCATTAGATCTCCACTTTCACGTGTTCATGTCTTATTGTGTCATTAGATATCTTCTCTTTTTTTTTTTTTTATAATTCTGTGAGCGGTATCAATATCCTGCGAATCTATATGTAACAATTTTACGTGTTCCCTTTATTCTTCTATCTCGAAACGCACTTATACGCTTGATCATAGTGTCACGATGACTGTCTTGGATAGTACTTCGTTGTCCTCACTCATACCTCCACGTTAGTAACTCCAATAGACGCGTTAGTTAGTTCCAGCTTCATAATATCCCTCTGCAGTTTATGATGGTAGAAAGTTGGTTGATGCCAATTGTTTACGCTCGGTATAAGAAAGTTGGGCAGGGCTGTAGCAGATGCCTGGCCGTCATGGGGCTGTTGCCACACACAGAGAGATCCGACCAACCAATCTTGAACATATGATATAGATGTTAGTTCAGTCTGTTGTTTCCTGTTCACAAACCAGAAATAATGTCCCGATCTTGCATAGAAAGTTGTCGATAAACATACATATACGTGTGATAATGATGGTCTTTTTGTCCGTTTTGCCCTTGTAGAAGATTTTATAGAAGTATTTGTCGATTCAAAAGTTGTATTGAAATTATGTTTTCTAGAGATCCGCCCAGCTTTGCAAACCGACCTAATTCCTCCTTGTCTGAATTGTTGGAGTTGACTGGTATCTATTGAATCGTGCAATTTTGGAAAATTTTTGGTGAAGTTTGTAGTTGAGATATTTTCCACAACTCCCTTTCTTCATTCATACGTATAAGTGTGGCATTGACATAAACTGTCAATTCTTGAACTCTCATAATAAGCAACTCACTAAAACGTTGATGGGTAAGTACCCACCTGATCGAAACGTTTTGCTTTCTCACCTCCTTCTGTCTCATCCAGACCCACCCAGTTATGTTATATGTAAAGCTGTCTGACCCATTTACTTTGACGTCGCCGCTCCGCTTGTACATTAATATGATTACATTGTGACAGTCTGGTTGTAATGTAAGTAGTTTTGTTCGACGAGAAAGACTTCAACCGAAACGTTCGATTGTGGATGTAAGTTTGTTTATTAATATTAGACATTAATTGTCTTCGGCATCAGGTCGATTAGCAGTCAGCACTACTTTAGTTTTGCTTGTTTTATTTCTTTGGCTCCTTCAGGGCACTTAAAATGTTGCATGTTCTTTGCGATAAACCCCGACCCCAGCTTGATTTATTTACTATGCAATCTTACGCTCAATAGTTTGCCATTGCTTTCTGAACGAGAATTCAACCTTGAAGCCCATTTGATCGGTGTAGAGAATGAACCCCATACTCCGCCATTATCGCACCGGAAGTTTAAGCGCAAGCGCGTTATGCTCCGCGGCCACGCAGACCTCTCTTTACATCACTAGAGGTGTTAAATATTAACAGTTGCTTGGGGTATCGTGTTACAGGTCCTTGGCATAATGTCGCTCTCAGCATAGCCCTCCGAAAAGCTTCTCGACCTCCTGCCATGTCCCCTGCCTCAATCACCCTCATGTCTGTGGCGTTATCAATGTCCAGTATCCATCTCCCTGCTGACCGTCCCCTACCTCGTCTTTCAGGAACCACGCTGTCCATTTGTTTATCCCAAGCCACTGTGACGTTTAATATGGTCGACATAATTTCAGGCTCCGATCCATGATTCCGTTTACAGGCCAGTTCTCTTTGTATCTCTCTGATAGAATGCCAGTATGTTTCTTCTTCTTGGTCGGCGATATGCTTAGTACTTTACTGTAACTTTTCAGGTGAACAGGCCTAATCATTTTCAGCCCCAGAAGATTTCGCAGATTTAAAGAGGCTAAATACACAGTGGAATTGGTTACTATGGGTGGTCAGATTTCTGAAGTACACTCTGACCAAATGTAAAGTAGTAAGATAACAGATTATGCTATGGATGGGATTCACAGGGAGAGTCGTTACTTGAGAGTGATAGAGTTAATGTTAGCAGTCCATGAATTCTGGTCAAGGTCTTTTCGCTGCTTGGCTCCTGCTGCATCCTAATGAGTGATTTTCAATACCAAATCATGTCGATATACG
Source organism: Cepaea hortensis (assembly GCA_963921405.1). Taxonomy (NCBI): domain Eukaryota; kingdom Metazoa; phylum Mollusca; class Gastropoda; order Stylommatophora; family Helicidae; genus Cepaea; species Cepaea hortensis. Next base: position 138,636,447 of record OY992878.1, read on the forward strand.
TGGTCGAATGTGAGATTGTTTCCTACAAGGACAGTTTTTTGTAGCCTTCGCGTTTATTGATTCTTTCTTAGCCAAGACTCGTGTTTAATGCTTTGTTTATGAAATATTTAAGCAAATTACATTGTACTAAATCGCCGAGCGAAGGAATCGGTGTATGCACCCAACTCCGTAGCCGCCACTTCCCTCCCTAATTGTCTGGCGAAAGTAGGGTAGCGTATATACGGCAGCTGAACGCCGCCCAGAAAGCAGGCAACAAATCACGTCATGTGCACTTGTAGCATTTCACATAGATGTGGGTCTCCGTTGTAAAGCTGCACTTGATCGGGTCCTTGCCATGTGTCTTGACAACATGTTTTTCTAATAGATTTCCCCTGAGTGCACCGGTGCGGGCGCACTCGCACACCACACACACCCGTTGTTGTCTAGTTGTCGGTGCGCTTGTTTACAAATAGTGGTCCAAGTTGAATTCTCTGTAGTGGGTGGCAGCTATTCGCTTGACCAGTACAGTACTGAGGCTGACTCAAACGTTTAAGCCAGTTGTGTTGAAGTATATCAAATATTGCATCTCAGTTTACAGAACATTGCAATCAACCCATCCCTTTATTGGCTGATCGTGATTTACCATGCCATTTTACGTTTACTAGTTTGCCATTGCAGACCGCGTTGCGTTGGTGTTGCGTTGGTATCGGTGCCGGTCGTTCAGAAATCAATGGCAAACTACTGAACTTAAACTTTCCAAAAGATCACAACGGCAGAAATACTGGCGTTGACTGCGATGTCCTATAAAAAGGATATGCAAGAAAAAAAAGTTTGCCACCGATTTAGGATGGAGAAGCCAACATTTTAAATGCAACTGACCGATGTGTGACATGAATCCACTAAGTGGTTGTTAACAGACAAAGTTTAAGCTCGATCGCATTACTCCTCTCAGCCACCCGACCCCATTGATGCAGTATATATTTCTGGAAATATTGTGGGAAAGCAGAGGAGCTGGTCAGCAAGTCATTATCTCCTGACCTGATATATGTGCTGTTCCAATGCCTTACATATTTAATTTAGTTTAGTCGACGGATCAACATCACGGCACACGGGTGTAACCCATAAGTGCTCCGTACTACTCTTAAATCAAACCTGAGTCCGGAGAATCTCAACTCAGTGCCGGAACCCCGTAGCACCGACGAGAATCCTGAAATACTTTGGGTAGATTTTTAACTCGAAATTTTGCCCGGGCAGCGCCGTTAGGCTACTCTTTTTCGATTTCCAACTGCCAAGGGATTTTTTACGTGCCAAACAATACACACGGGCGTCGTATCTTACACCCCAGAGACCGGAGGAAATTTAGTTACTAGAAATCCACGTGAAAAAAATCCCTCACCGGGGCTTGAACCTGGGACCTCCAGCACTCGAGGCGGACACCATACCTCGAGACAACTCAGACTCCCTCATATGGACCTCACATCTCTACGGCAATATAGCATTAAATTTCCGTTACCGATCTGTGACCTGGTCTGGAACTGACCCGTACATTGTTGTACTTACCCTGAAGCGTATTGGACACATAGTAATTACCATCACAGAGCTATGGTAGTCTGGGCTTACTAGCTCTGGTTGGCTGGGCTTACTAGCTCTGGTTGGCTGGGCTTACTAGCTCTGGTTGGCTGGGCTTACTAGCTCTGGTTGGCTGGGCTTACTAGCTCTGGTTGGCTGGGCTTACTAGCTCTGGTTGGCTGGGCTTACTAGCTCTGGTTGGCTGGGCTTACTAGCTCTGGTTGCCTGGTGAGTTACTCTGAAAGACGGAGGTTTAACTCTTAGTCTCGGCGCATTGACGTTGAAGTCGCTTGAGCCCTGGAGAAGGCTGGCATCTGTGGGAATGAGGTTGGTGTAGAGACTTCTCTCCTGACATAGGTACAGGACTATCACCATAGTGAGCTGTTGCCGAGCATTCCTCCGCCACCCTACACGCTCAACAACCAGCGGCGTGTGCAAAGGTACTGCAACTTCACATCTATTAGGATGTCAAGATTGAACAAAAGACATAGGTCTTTTATTTTGCATATCCTATTTACAGGACATTGCAGTCAACACCAGCATTTTTCAGGTGCTGTTGATGTCTTGGCAAGTTTTACGTTCAGTAGCTTGCCATTGCTTTCTTGAACGACCGGCTCATATAGCTTCTGTAAGACACCAACGCGGCACGATCCGCTGCCGATTCTCGCGCGGCTGTATTTCGTACGCGGTTGAGTATACGTGGGATTACGAACAGCGTCCTTAAAACCTTCGCCAGGGAGACCGGCAAGTTAGGTCTAGACTGGTAGTATTTCCTTCGGGGAGTTTAGGTAACGCATTGTCAACAGACTCCACCCCGGTGCCCAGGGGTATAGCTTTCCAGCTTGAAGACTTGTTATGTTGTGTTGTCTAGACTCTCTGCCATTACCCACGTGTAACAAGAACGTTAGTTATCTGTTGTTGTTTTTTTACCCCTTAAAAAAGTCTTAAAAGTCGAGAGGATGGACTTCATTGCCCCGGGTTTTATCCCAAATGGCTCGGTCTCTTTCGGCCCTGCCAAAAGTATCGCACAAAGCACGAACTCCGTAGCTCCGGCGACGACCCCAGGAGTCTCCGAGAAAAATGCATCCATGAACCAAAAGACGTAGCCGGGAAACGAACCCACAACCTTCGGAGCGCGAGGCAGACGGCTTGACCACTTCGCCACGGAGACTCCCATGTTTTTTTTCATGTTGTTTTTTTGGATGTTGTTTCTTTCCTAGCTAGTTCTTCTACAGGCTCCTCACGTGGAGCAGACATTGGCAGTAATGATCCTTCATCCCTCATCACCTTCTGATAATTGTAATGAATCATTTAGTACATTTCGTGATTTGATGTTCATATCTTTAATCTTATCACGCACACCTTATTTACATTCTCTGGCTTTGTATTTTTCCCATATTAGGCTAACTTCTATTTTCCTGTCTTCTAATGATATTGGAGAAAGGGTTACGGTTTATAAGGATACGGAAAGAGTTACAGTTTGTAATCCCGCATGTTAGAAACACATCTGCGGACGACTTGGCAGCAGACCGTCTTGCATGGGTTTTTTACGAAATGGTTTGTTGCCGGTCGTTCAGAAAGCAATGGCAAATTACTGAATGTAATCTTGACAATAAATCATAAACAACCAGAACATGCCGAGGTTTAATGCGACGTCATTTAAGGGATAGATAACTTGTGAGCTTATGACGGGTGTCATGGCCAGACCAGCCACTTCATCACTGATAAAAATGGGTCATGTTGGCTGGTGATCATTGTAATAAGCATTTGTTATGTTTTCTGTTTTATAGTCTCGAAATGAAAAAAAAAAAAAAAACGTAAAGTGAGTAGAGAAATTAGATGTAGACTGTCGCGATTATTTTTGGACATGCTATGAGGAGACAAACACTAAAAACTTAGTGACAGTTGAAAAATTTGATGGTTAAAGAGCAAGGGGAAGATACAGAGAGACATCTTCATGACTAGGCATATGGCATACATAAGCGAGACAATAACTCAGTCCTGATCTAAGACTCTGGTTGTCGAGTGAGGTGACGAAACATGATCTCTCTCTCCTATTGGCATTCCACATGATGATGATGGCAGATGAAGAGGTACACTTCCTGGTGCCCGTTTCAGTCTTGTGAGCCATGAAAAGGACTTGCATCTATAGCATCAAGGTCGGTGTAAATAGTTCTCTTCCCACCCGGTACCGTAGTACTAGAACGTTTGCACTAGAAGCAATGGCATGTACTCGATACGATCGAACCGCGGGGGATTTCTATCGAAAGGAATATTGCTGCTGCACGACAACGCCCGCTCTCATATGGCTGCACATACAGTGGGTACACTTCGTGCTCTGAAATTTGAGATCATGAAATATCCGGCATACAGTCCCGACTTGGCGCCATTTCACTTGTTTAGACCCTCGAAAGAACATTTGCGGGGTCAGAGGTTTGCCGATGGCAGCCAGGTATTAAAGGCGGTACAAAATTGATTTAAGGTAACATCCTACTAGTTTTTCATGGTAGGCTATTGAATAAGTGGACCAACTGTGTAACCAGGAAAGGAGACTACGTTGAGAAATAACACACACTAAACTTCTGGTTCTCACTATTGTAAGCAAATGTTATTCGTAAAATTCCTGTTATTTAATGACTTCCTCCTGGTAAAATGTTGTTAATGGGGTGTTGTTCTGTTTCAGCTATGGTGTACTGCAGCCGCTGGGATGGCATTCACGCGGACATCAATCCATAAGCAGGGCAGTCGTACGTCAGTAGTATCCTCACCAAACGAGGTGCACTCTTTATCCCGGCAAGTGGTAAGTTCTTTGTCATGTTCACCGTCATGTCTGCCTGTCAGTATGTCCAGTTTGAAAATCATACGAAAGAGGAATGGCGTTTTTGTTTAATTCGCGTGTGCTGGCTTCCCCATTGCATACATAGTTGTAATGTTCCAGATGCCAGTTCTGGAGTTTCCATTGTTAAAGGAGGTAAGTCAGCGATCCTGACTCGTTTCGGCTTTCTCTGCATCGCACCGTACTCTGCTTGGAGAAACGTCTCCTTTGATTTTGGTTGAACGAGTTTTATTTCTTCTAAACCAAATCGCTTGTTTTACTTGGAGGTATAAGGGATGCAGCTAATTTTTTTTTTTTTTTTTTTGCGTATCCTTTTACAGGACTTAGCTGTCAACAGCAGCATCTTTCAGCTGTATGTTGATCTCTTGGCAAGATTACGCTCAGTAGTTTGCCATTGCTTTCTGAGCGGCCGGCTCAGTATCCGCAAGTCACGAGCGGGGGTCGAACCACCTCAGTTCTCGCCCCGCTGCGAGACTCTGCGTGATAAACGGGATTACAGAGAGAAAGTGTTGTAACCCCACAGCCAGAGAGACCGGCATGCAGCGAATAGTAACCCTATAACCAACACACTATATCGTGAGAGGGGACTAAGTAGGGTTGGCGGACTAAGGAGGGTTGGCGGACTAAGTAGGGTTGGCGGACTAAGGAGGGTTGGCGGACTAAGGAGGGTTGGCGGACTAAGGAGGGTTGGCGGACTAAGGAGGGTTGGCGGACTAAGTAGGGTTGGCGTGGCTTGGTTACTTCATCTTGTAGAAAACCTAGATGCAAAATTAGCCAGTCATGAACAACAAGTCTATAAAAGACATGCATTTCTTGAGAAGCCAGTGCTCCATTTGGAGATAACAGGCAAGAGGAAGAAGAAGAAGAAGAAGAAGAAGAAGAAGAAGAAGAAACCAGTTTACTCTCAAACGAAATATTCACAAACGGATGACTCATCACGTAAATGCAGGTTTTCATGCCAGTTCTTCACTAGCTATATGCGTCACACAGAGCACAAGCGATAATGATTCAGATGAACATATTATTGTAAAACTGGCTGCTGTCTGAACCAGAAAGGAAGTCGTTCATAACCCATAAACATCAATTATTTATATATTGCCTTTGTTATGTACTAGTACAGTATACAAATAGAAATATAGATTTTAAGGAAAACTAAATTGGAATGTGTACTTTCTGGTGGTTTGTAGATACAAAGTACATCCGACGGCTGCCTGCTATTACTTGTTGCATGTAAACATTTTATTTGTAAGTAAATATCCCTTTACATACATTCATGCGCATTGTGTAAATGGTACTAGCCCCTTATTTGTATAGATCAATTGACACTTAGTGGGTGATGTGGTCAATATCTCGCCGACCTTGGTATGGGAAGGCCTTATATATAATATATTATCTTCCAGTCCCAGAAAGTTGTACACAACAGTCATCAGATTTTTATTAAGTTACCTCGTGAAGACTACTACACTTCAGATGTGTTGAAGGAGTATAGCGAGAACGGGATCTATTGATCTAGCTAGATTTCATACGTAAGCGTTGCCAAAGGAGAAAACACATAACACGATGTTTGGGACGCACGGCTAAGAGCCAGCCACACACAAGAAAGATTCAAAGAATTTAATAAACGGCAAAGGTTCTCTTTTATTTCCAGAAGGCTTCACAGCAGAATGCCTTAAGAGGGAGAGGGTACTACAGTGCAAACCTCGTAAGGTGATCTCGGATGTGGCGAATTTCTGTTGTGAAGAACAATATTGTATTGTACGTTGTAAATGCATTTAAATTAGGAATTACTTTCAAAGAGACTAATGGAACTTATAACCAGGTGCCTCATCAAGTAAACTCGGGGTTTCCTGCTAGTACAGAGGTTCTCAACTTTTTTTGGCCCATGCCCCCCTTTACCATATGTTCAGAACGTCATTCCCCCCCCCCCCCCCTTCGAATTTCCTCCCTATAGATCCCCCCACCCTTACACAGTATACATAAAAATAGAAGCTAAATTTAATAACACATATAGAACAAGTCTAGACATCTACATAAAACGTGATTTGTGGGTCTACTTACGTTATAAAACGAATTTCATTAGGGCGAGAAGTACAGAACCCTACAATTTAGAGGGAAAAACAGTATCAAGTAACTGGTTCTTGTATTAATGCGATCTTGAAATAATCTTAATTCCCTGGAAACCCTAAAATTCCCCCCTAGGGGGGGGGGGGAATTCCCCACCGGTTGAGAACCACTGTGCTAGTACGTCACTTGTTATGTACTTTACACAAGGCACACTATATATTCTACTCTCCTTTATTTAATGTATCTCCCATACATGGTGGAAGTGGCCACTCGGGGGATGGCAGCTTTACTTAGTATGTCCAAGTACTACCCCCAAAACAAAAACCAAAAAAAAAAAAAATCAAAATCGTAAATTGATTAGAGAAATTACACGTAGACAGTCAAAATTTTTTGGGCATGTTATGAGAAGAAATAAACTGGAGAACTTGGTGACAACTGGCAAGATCGAGGGGAGGAGAACAAGGGGAAGACAGAGAAGTAAATACCTGGATGGCTTGACCACGTGGCATGGTCGAGACAGGAACACTGGACTGATCCACGACTCTGGTGATCGAGTGAAATGGCGAGTCATGACTGCCCACGCTTACCAGCATGGCACATGATGGATGGATTAATGCTCTATCTATCCGTGAGTAGATTTTATTTTCTAAGAAGTTTGCCCGGGTGGAGGCTTACCCCTTTGCGATTTCCAAGTACCGTGGAATTTTAATCATGCATACATGTCAGTCTGGTGCCTCATGAAAAACCCCCCTTTTCTAACATTCATGTGTAGTCTGGAGCGCTACCAAGCTACCATGCAGACGTCGTGTGCTTAAATTAAACCCACATTGCAATGTAAGCCATGTTAAATCGCAGAAGCTTTTCATAATTTGCCAGTGTATCGATTGATTTGTGCCGTCGGCAGATGTTTTACATCTGATCCCTTGTCACAATGTCCGGCGTATCCATTATCTTCTCACTATGTCTAATTTGTCTGCGGCCTAGCATTTCCTGTGCTCTCATGGCCGCCCTAGTGGATCCGGTAATGCACAAATCTCTACATCTCTTGTGTGTGTCTCGGTGTATCGTCTGCTTTCTCACAACATTGTCCGTATTTCTCCATTATGCCGCATAAACAGCAATACCAAGCCAGTTACTCTCGTAGGAGTGTCACCTGTTAGACTTTCGTATATACTAGGTGACTTGATACCATACGACACTCGTGAAGGAGACTAAACAAATTCCAGTGAATCAAAGGTGAGGAAAAGATGCTGGCACTGGATAAGACACTCAGAAGTACTATATAATTATAATGCCAGGGCAAAGGAAATGGAGTGGGATCTAAAGCGCACGAAGAGAATTTGAGACAAATAAACAGAATGGGAAGGGCATGCAAAGACTGCAGGAGATGGCACATGTTAGGAAGGCTCTGCTGTTCGAGGACTTGTGTTCCATCTGTAGTTAATTTAAAAGCAGAAGACATTTCTTTATGGTTTGCGATGGCCACTTTTCGACCTGGATATTTTTCTTCCCCAAACAATTCCCAGACAATAATGATAACAATCCGGCAACACCGAATTCCTCTAAACATCAGATGACATACAGGATTGAAGAATCACGATCGCCGATACCTGTTCCAGACCAGGCAACTAAAGAAGAAATATGACACCTAATTGTCATGCTGCTGTTTACATAATCACGTTATGTACAGCCCGTGACACTACTACCACTTGCACTATCTCTGTCGTTGATTGTCAGGAGAGATATGACATCGCGGTACGAAACAATGCATCCATTACACACTGACAGCCGTTATCTTCAGTCTTACTGTCTATCTTATCTCAGACATCTTTGCCGGCGTATGTGCAGACTTATGTTTTGTCTGAAAGGGGCCATATGCTTTCAGAAAACACGACTCCAAATCTAAGGGCACGAGACAGTGGTTCAACAATTGTCAGTCTTTGTAAAGTATTTACGACAAATTTGACTTGTACACACCCAGGACGTATTGGGTATATATTGCTAGCCGCAGCATCGTCGTGATAATCATCATCATCATCATCGTCGTCTCTTCTCATGTTATTCCTCTTGTACCTTGCGGTGTCGAGGTGAAGTATAACCAGCGGGAGAGTGCCTGCTTATGGGCTTCATGTATCAATATTCCCATGGTCTATGTTATTCCCTGCGTCCATCGTTTATGTTTTCGGCCTCTTTTTCTGCTTCCCTCTGGTCTGTACATTATTGCTTGTGGTGGTATACTGTTAGTTGGTAACCTACTTGCATGGCCAAACCATTTGACTTGCTGCCTTCTAATAAAATCTAGCGCAGCTATAACCCCCCACTTTAGTCCCGATTTCTTCATTTCTGATCTTATCTCTTCTTGATACATTGAGTATTCTTCTCAGGAATCTAATTTCTGTTATTGTAATGTTTCTGTTCTCTTTTTCTGTCATTGTCCAGGTTTGGCATTGATCAGGTGCTGTAAATAACTGATAAGGGTGACATAAGTAGTACAAGTAAGAAAACGCCCTTGGTGAATTGGCCATATGATGCTAGACCTTAGCTTCTCCATTACTCCCGCTCTCTAGCACTATCAGTCTATCTGGTGGCATCTTTCCATGCCATGAGACAAGACTGTTCAACATCACTCTCTCGCTCTTCCCCTATCTTTGTCTTCCTTTATCTCTCTTGCCCTTATTTCTGCCAGATGTCATGATATCTTCCAGTGCTTTTTCCCTTTTCATGAATATAACACTGTTACTAATGGCGTTTTCCCTTCTTATGAATATTACAATGTTACTAATTGTTGTTGTCCGTTTCTCATGAATATAACACTGTTACTAATGGCCTTTCCCCCTTCTCATGAATATAACACTGTTACTAGTTGTGTTTTTTCTCTTTCTCATGAATATAAATAACACTGTTACTAATTGTGTTCTTCCTTTCTCAAGAATAAACACTGTTACTGTGTTCTTCCTTCTCGTGAATATAACACTGCTACTAATGGATTTTTCCTTTCTCATGAATATAACACCGTAACTAATGGATGTTTTCATTCTCATGAATATAACACAATTACTAATTGTCTCTCTCCCCCCCCCCCTCCTTTCTCATGAATATAACACTGTTTCTTATTGCCCCCTTCTCATCTATTACTAATTTTCCCTCCTCCTCTTCTCGTGAATATAACACTGTTACTAATTGTTTCCTCCGCCCCCCCCCCCTTTCTCACGAATATAACACTGTTACTAATTGTCCCCCCCCCCCTTTCTCATGAATATAACATTGTTACTAATTGTCCCCCTCTCTTCTCATGAATATAACACTGTCACTAATGGATTTTTCCTTTCTCATGAATATAGCATATAACACTGTTACCAATTGTCCACCCCCCTTTTTTTCCCTCATGAATATAACACTGTTAGTAATTGCCCCCCCCCCCCTCCCTCCCGTTCCCATGAATATAGTAGTAGTAGGCCTCTTTCAGTGCCGCTTGGGAGGTGCCTGGCAGCACCGCTGGTGACTGTATAGTCCAATTCGAGAATGACAATCTCTGTCACAGTTTCCGCATCTGTGAGACGAGGCAAGTCCCGCAGTAAGTGACTGCTCTTTGAGCCTGTGCCGTCTCTCCTCAGTTTTTTGGATCTGATTGCGCTCAAAGAGCACCAGTCCGTTTCGTACATCTCTTCTCCAGGAGCATCTGTCTGTTGCAACTCTCTCCCACGTGTCTGGATCTATTCCAATGGTTTTCATATCTTGTTTACACACATCCCTATATCGCATTTGGGGTCTTCCGGTTGGCCTCTTTCCTGTGGCTAGTTCTCCGTAAAGGAGATCTTTGGGAATACGTTCGTCCTCCATTCGAGATACGTGGCCCAACCACCGGAGGCGTCTCTGCTTGAGGAGGGTGTGCACTGTGGTAATATCTGCTCTTTCAAGCACCTGTTTGTTTGTTATGTGGTCTTTCCATGTTATGCCCAGGATACGTCTCAGACATCTTATGTGGAAGGAATTCAACTTCCTTTCCTGTCTTGAGTACAGGGTCCAGGATTCAGACCCGTAGAGTAGTGTGCTAACAACACAAGCTTTATATACTTGAGCTTTTGTACGCTCTGTTAGTCTATTATTCTCCCAAACTCTTTTAGCTAGCCTGGAAAATGTTGTGGCTGCCTTTCCAATGCGTCTGTCGATTTCTGTCTCTAATGAAAGATTATCTGATATTGTCGATCCCAGATACACAAAATCGTGGACGACTTTCAATTCATAATTAGAGATTTTGATTGACGGAGGCGCATCAGCATCTTGTTCCATCACCTGTGTTTTATTTAGGCTAATGGTGAGCCCAAAGTCTTTGCAGGCAGCTGCAAAACGATCTATGAGCCTTTGGAGATCTTCTGCTGTATGAGTAGTCAGTGCTGCATCATCTGCAAAAAGTAGTTCTCTTACGCATCTTGGTCTTATTTTGGTCTTTGCCTTGAGTCTTGATGGGTTAAAAAGTTTGCCATCAGATCTTGTGTGGAGGTATATGCCTTCAGTGGCAGTCCCAAATGCTTGCCTTAAGAGAACAGCAAAGAAGATACCAAAGAGTGTAGGAGCAAGCACGCATCCCTGCTTTACTCCGCTGCTGATGCTGAATGACTGGGATGTTGAGCCGTCAAATAAAATGGTCCCCTGCATGTTTTCGTGGAATGATTTCACGAGACTAAGAAGGGTGGGTGGACATCCAACCTTTTCAAGGACCTTAAAAAGGCCGCTTCTGCTCACGAGGTCAAATGCCTTTGTGAGGTCGATGAAGGCTATATATAATGGCTTCCTCTGTTCTCTGCACTTCTCTTGGAGCTGCCGGAGTGAGAAAATCATATCGATGGTGGACCTGTTGGGTCTAAATCCGCACTGCGATTCGGGGTAGATTCTTTCAGCAAGAATGTGTAATCTTTTAAGGATTACTCTGGCAAAAATCTTGCCTGTAATGCTGAGAAGGGAAATGCCGCGATAGTTGTTGCAGTCGCTTCTGTCGCCTTTGTTTTTATAAAGGGTAACGATGTTTGCGTCTTTCATATCTTGTGGTATTGATTTTTCTCTCCAGCAGAGCTGTAATATTGCATACAGTTCTGGGATGATTGTTTCTTTGCTACATTTTAAAATTTCAGGTGGAATACTATCTTTTCCAGGTGCCTTGCCGGATTTGAGAGAGTCTAGTGCTTCGCTGATTTCTGTGAGGCAAGGTTCGTTATCCAAGGCATGCATGGCGGACTGTTGATCGATGGCTTCCAGAGCTTCTTCGCTGACAGTGTTATCCACTGAGTATAGCTCTGAGTAGTGTTCTACCCAGCGATCCATTTGTTTCGCTCGATCTTTTATGATTACCCCCTCAGTTGATCGTAAAGGGGCCATCTTATTTTTTGATGGACCGACAGCTTGCTTGATGCCCTCATACATTCCTCTTATATTTCCAGTGTCTGCACAAGTTTGAATTTGAGCAGAGAGCTGTAGCCAGTACCTGTTCGCACATCTTCTTGCCATCTGTTGTACTCTATTTCTGGCCGTTCGCAATGCCTGCAGTGTTTTCTCTGAAGGTGATGTTTTATACATCGAGAATGCATGTCTCTTTATCTCCAGGACTGGGAGCATCTCTTCAGAGTGTGCTTCAAACCAGTCGGTTGACTTAGTTTGCTTCTTGCCAAATGTTGATAGTGCTGTATTGTAGATGGTGTCGCGAAAATGACTCCATCTCTCGGTGGAATCTCCGTCTGTGGGGCCGGGCAGAGTATCCGCTAGAGCCTGCATGAATTTGTTGACCTTCTCTTTATTTTGGGTGCCACTGGTGTCAATGCGTGGTCTTCCTTCTGTTCGGCTTCTGTAGATTCTCTTGGGCTTTATCTTCACCTTGCTGGAGACGAGTGAATGGTCGGTGTCGCAGTCAGCACCATGATAGCTGCGAGTCATCCGTACATTGCGGAGGTTGCTGCGTTTAGTGAGCACCAGGTCGAGTTGGTGCCAGTTCTTTGATCTGGGGTGCCTCCATGACACCTTGTGTTGAGGTTTCGTGTCAAAGAAGGTGTTGGTCACGCACAGATTATGGTGGCTGCAGAATTCCAAGAGACGTTGTCCATTGTCATTGATCTTCCCAACGCCAAACTGTCCTAGACATGAAGGCCAAGATTCGTGGTCAGAGCCAACCCTGGCATTGAAATCCCCCAGGATAAAAAGATGTTGTTTCTCTGGTGTTTCACTGACTTCTTTGCTAAGGTCGTCATAGAACTTGTCTTTAGATTCTGATGCTGCAGTTAGTGTTGGGGCGTAAACGCTTATAATACTAACTGGGCCTGCCTCTGTCTGGAGTTGGAGCTTCAATATTCTTTCAGTGCCATCACTTGGTGGTATGATGGAATTGAGCAGCTTGTTTCTGATAGCGAAGCCAACTCCATGCTCCCTGGTCTCTCCGCACGGCTTGCCATGCCAGTAGAAAGTGAAGTCCCTCTCCTTGATGCTTCCAGATTCTTGGAGTCTGGTCTCTTGCAGGGCGACAATGTCTATCCCCAGTCTTAGCAGTTCGTTGTTTATCACTGCAGTTTTGCGGGCATCCACAATCTCATTTAGATCGTCTGAGATGCCAGGGGTCATGGTTCTTACGTTCCATGTTCCCAGCCTTAGGGCCGGTTGTTTTGTTTTTTTCTTGCTGTTAGGTGTATAGATTGCGGTCCATGTGTCAGGATTTCCCCCTAAGCTCCACACACCCTCAGGAGCAGATGAACCGTGGCGAGACAACACCTTATTGACTGGGGGCTGCCCAGCTTAGGCGGGCGGTAGCTGTCTAGTGAGATACGATGATCTCTCCCACCGTCGGAAGTAGCCCCTGGCGCCTTGCTCTACGCCAATCGAGCATTAAGACTTATAACCGGCAAATGCTACTTCCCGTGTTGTGTCACCGCTTTACGCGGTGCTGAATTGACCTCTTCAGGGCACAAGCCTGGGCAATGGAAATCGGAGAACCAGCTGTTGCCCAGTAGCAGGTTCCCCCTCTCCACGTCGCCGATGTTGACCAAGGGAAAGGCAGTAGCCAATGCAACTTGGCATCGGTGCCGTCGCAGGAGTTGCCAGAACTATGTTGTTTACAACATGGAACTGCCTTAGGGACTCCATCTCCGGATTTGTCCTCAGGGTTTACTCCCGAAGCCTTTCCCATATGGGTATACCCGCAAGGCAGCGGAGGTTTGAGATTTAGAGTTCCCTCTCTTAGAAGAGATACCAACCAAGGCTAACGAGCCTCCTCTGCCCGGGAATCAATAAGGAGGGAAGTCTACCATTCTTCCTTCCTGGCAGTGACCATACTGATCGGATGACCGTAGCCATTGTCTCTACTGAGAGATCCTCTGCCCACCGTCACTGACTTGAAACCATAACCAACAACTATCTGTCGGCTGCTCCCAAGTCCAATCCACCACCTGCTCCCATGGCTTCACGTTACCCTGTTGGGGGGGGGGGGCTAAACGGGTACTCCACCTTGCCCAAGGGTGTCCCGTAGGCTGGCGGAGGGAAGGAGGCACCTTACTTCTCCTTTGATAGGGTATACCCCTACCCCGCTACCCCTTGATATTGATCAGGATGCTGATAATACTGAGAAATAAACAAGCTTTGAAGAAATACAAAATGAATTATATATTATGGACTAGATATGTGCAGAAATAAAAGATAGCATGAGCCATGATGACCTCAGCAATAACGAAAGTTAATGGACGAAATAAGGAAGCTGCATACAAGAGGAAAGATCCTATCTCACTTTACTGGACAGAATGATATGTTTTACAGAACACTCACTTCCTTAAGCTCTTGTATCTGTTCAATAAATTGCTGCTCTAAATCTGTCCTCACCAAGTCCCGCCACTCCAGCTCAAATGTGGTGCGTTGAAGTTCTCTATCCTTGGCTCGGATCGCATGAATATAACACTGTTACTAATTACCCACCCCTTTCTCATGAACATAACACAGTTGCTCTCATGAATATAACACTGTTACTAATGGCTTTTTTCCCCTTCTCATGAATATAACACTGTTACTAATTGTGTTTTTTCTCTTTCTCATGAGTATAAATAACACTGTTACTAATTGTGTTTTTTCTCTTTCTCATGAATATAACACTGTTACTAATTGTGTTCTTCCTTTCTCATGAATAAACACTGTTACTAAGTGTGTTTTTCTTTTCTCGTGAATATAACACTGTTACTAATGGATGTTTGCTTTCTCATGAATATAGCACAGTTACTAATTGTCCCCCCCCCCCCCTTTTTTTTCTCATGAATATAACACTGTTTCTTATTGCCCCCCCCCCTTTCTCATGAATATAACACTATTACTAATTGTCCCCCTCCCTTTCTCATGAATATAACACTGTTGCTAATTGTTTCCTCCGCCCCCCCCCTCCTCTCATGAATATAACACTGTTACTAATTGCCCCCCCCCCCCTTTCTTATGAATATAACACTGTTACTAATTGTCTCCCCCCTTTTTTCATGAATATAACACTGTTACTAATGGATTTTTCCTTTCTCATGAACATAGCGTATAACACTGTTACCAATTGTCCCCCCCCCCCGCTTTTTTTCTCTCATAAATATAGCAACGTTAGTATGTAGCCCCCCCCCCCCCCCGTTCTCATGAATATAACACTGTTACTAATTACCCACCCCTTTCTCATGAACATAAGACAGTTGCTAATTGTTTCTCACCCCCCCCCTCCCCCACCTCTCATGAATATAACACTGTTACTGTGTTTTTCCTTTCTCATGTATATAACACTGTTACTAATTGTGCTACTCTCAACGATGTTTATACAGCTAGTCGTCGACTTACGACCTATGCAACTTACGACCATTCGACTTTACGACCACAATCACTAGCCATATTATTAACTCTAGTCTAGTGCTTCCATATTGACGTGGATAGGCCTTAGGTTCATACCAGAGTGCCATCGGCGTTGCCAGTAGTGGGTTGTGCTCAATATTTAAAGATTTATTTCTGCCTCAATTATCAGTCGAACGGCGTTGTCTGCAAAGATCAGGTTGTGTGACGGTTTATTCCATGCTCAGTCTTAGTAGACTTAGATGGATAACCTGATTTTTGCAGATGATGCTGCAGTTACGACCCACTCTGAGGAAGAATTACAATGTCTACTATCTGCATTCTCCAATGCTTGTTCAGAATTTGGTTTAACAATTAGCAAAAAGAAGACACAGATTATGTCACAAGGTGCACATGGGGTACCATCAATCTTTATTGACGACGCCGAACTAGAGATGGTAGACCATGTAATAATAATGTTTCCTATAGTATTTTCCACACCTGTATTTTGCATGTTTTGCAAATATTAAACCAGTTGTACATGTACAGTTAATGCAGTGTTTTTCTTAAACCTGACGATGTAAAATTAAGAAACAAAATGGTGTAGAGATGATACAAATGGCACAAAATGAACATCGAAAATTATGATTTATAACAATAATAAAAGAAATTTATGATATAATTTAACTTAAATATTTTTATAACGTCACTTTACATTACTGTACACATAGCGTACTCAACTTACGACCAAATCGTGTTACGACCGGTCTGCCGGAACCGATCGTGGTCGTAAGTCGACGACTAGCTGTACTTCACCTCGACACCGCAAAGTACAAGAGGAACATGATGAGATGATATGAGATGCGATGATGAGACTAATTGTGTTTTTCCTTTCTCATGGATCCATCCATCCATCATGTGCCATGCCGGTAAGCGTGGGCGGTCATGTTTTGCCATCTCACTCGATCACCAGAGTCGTGGATCAGCTCCGTGTTTCTGTCTCGACCATGCTACGAGGCCAAGCCATCCAGGTATTTGCTTCTAGGTCTTCCTCTTGGTCTGTTCCCTTCGATCTTACCAGTTGTCACCAAGTTCTCCAATTCATTTCTTCTCATAACATGCCCAAAAAATTTTGACTGTCTGCGTCTAATGTCTCTAATCAGTTTACGATCTTCGTTTGTTTCTTGAAGGACCTGTTCATTGGTCTTTCTGGCTGTCCATGGTATTCTTTGCATTTTCCTTCCTCAGAAACCACATTTCTACAGCCATTAGATGTTTTTCAGCTTGACTGCTCATTGTCCAAGCTTCACATCCATATAAAAGTACAGGTTCTATGTAGCACCTCAACACTCTTTTTCTCGTTTCAACTGACATCTTTTTATTGGTCAGTATGTTTTTCATCTTGCTAAAGGCTACCTTAGACATGGCGATTCTTGTTCTAATCTCTTCAAGGCATCTCCCATCAGATGTTATTACTGTTCCGAGATAATTGTACCTATTCACTTGTTGAAGAATATTCCCATTTACTTGTATTTTACATTGTGGTATATTATATTGTGGTTGCTGTGGAACTACAAACCGAACTCAATCGCATAAGTTCTTGGTGTGATGAAGCTGGGGCAATGGTCAACCCAACAAAGGCAACAGTGATTTGGTTCTCGTTGAATAATCAAATTGTCAACACTCCAACACCAACTGTAATGCTGTGTTCAGAGACGGTGGAAAGAACGCAGGCAATGAATTACCTGGGGATACGGTTTGATCGAAGCCTTGCTTATAATGTGCACATAGACCAGGTGGTAACAAAGGCCAAGCGGGGTTTGGCAGCGATGCGGGTGATGGCGGCAGCAAACTGTGAGCAGCGCCATCTATGTCTTCTGTACGAGGGGTTGGTCATGTCTGTTTTGGAGTATGCAATGGCAATCCTGACTCTCAGCCATAAGCAGATAGAAAGGATGGAAAGGATACAGAATGAAGCTATGCGCATTATTCTTGGATATACAAGAGATACAGCATGCAGGGCGATGCGCTACCTTCTTGGTTTTCCAACCATTGAAGAGAGAAAAAAAGGTTGCAGGGCACGCGCCTACCTCAGAATGAACGCAAACACACAACATCCACTGCATAGTGAAATTAGGAAGGTGAAGGGCAGCAGGTTAAAAAGAGGACCGTCGTGGATGGGTCAAGCCGAAGACATTCTTCAACAGGTGTGTTCACTTAAGGACTTAGAACCTGGCGAGGAGTGGGTGCAAGTGCCAACAGACTTCTGCACATCCTTTTCAGTTTGCATCCAACTAGATAGAAAATGCAGACAAGAAAATCCTTCTGCTGTTGAGGCTGAAGTACAAGCGTTGATTTTCGAGAATTCGCTAGACGGTGACGCGGTCATCTACACAGATGGGTCGGTCGTCCGACATGTGAGAAGCTCATGGGCCTTTACAGCTCGGGCCGGAGGGAGAATTGTGAAGGAGGACTCTGGTGCTTTCACTGAAACCACAAGTAGCCTGACCATGGAAGTCATGACAGTAAGTAAAGCAATAACATGGCTCGAGACACAGACATTCACTAGGGCTTGTTTCCTTAGCGACTCAATGAACATGATCAAGAGGATAGAGGAGGGGTCGATCCGAAGAGAATGGTTGCTGCCTCTGGAGCGGTCTCGACTGGCAAAGATTAGTTTCATCTTCGTGCCAGGGCATGCGGGAGTACAAGGAAATGAGCGGGCTGACAAGCTCGCAGGTGAGGCTACTGTGGAGGGCGGACGCGCCATGGAACAGGCCGACATTCTGAATGCTCTACGAGAAGCAAGACTTTTGCGAGAACCAAGTGATGACTGTGAATCTACAACAATGGCCAGACTGCGAGAGCAGCAAATTAAAAGAGGCGTGGCCAAACAAGAACACTACGCGGGAAGCCAAAGAAGATTTATAAACCAACACAGAACTGGCGTCGTTAGCCGCTACACGTTGCGGGATCTGCTGAGGAGGGGATCCGAGCACTTATGGACTGAATGGTTCGATGTGCAATGAGGATGATCTGTCGACTAACTAACTAACTAACTAACATTGTGGTATTTCGTTCTTCCTAGTGACGACCATAATCTGTGTCTTTTTACAATTTAATTCTAACCCTCGTTGTTCACTGTGTGTAACAACTGCATCTACTAAATGTTGCAGATCCTGTTCATTGTCTGCAATCAAGACTGTATCGTCTGCATATCTAATGTTATTGATGCATCGCCCCCCAATGTTGATTCCTTCCATATCTTCAATATTTCTGAAAATACGTTCACTGTACAGGGAAAACAGATCTGGAGTCATTACACATCCCTGTCTCACACCTCTCTTAATAGGCTGATATTGGCCTACTTCATTATCAACTCTTATGGCAGCTTGTTGTTTCCAATATATGTTTTTTACAAGTCTAAGGTCTTTTCCATCAATTTGTAGATCTGCAAGCATATCCACCATGTTGACATGTCTAACTCTATCAAAAGCCTTTGTGTAGTCAATAAAGCAAAGGTGTAGATCTTTGTTTACTTCTATAGATCGTTCAATTACGGTTCTCAGTAAATACACAGCATTTACTGTACCCTTTCCTTCTACAAACCCACATTGTTCTTCTCCTATTTCAGGTTGTATTTTCTTCCTAACTCTTTGCATGACAATTATTAGCAAAATCTTCGTGATGTGACTCATTATACTAATTGTTCGATGTTGATCACATTCCAAGGCTCCTGATTTCTTTGGGATTGCAATAAATACAGAATTACATAATTCATGAGGTATATTTCCAGTATCATATATTGTATTAAGCAGACTGGCAACTTTATCTATTCCATATTCTTCTAAAGCATTAATCATTTCTGTTGTGGCACTGTCTGAACCGGGGGTCTTGCCAGATTTCATGTGGTTAAGAGCATTCTGAACCTCCATCTTCAAAATTGCTGGTCCTTCATTATTATTTTGAACATCGTAGTGTTCCTCTCTGTTGTCGTCATAAAGGTTTTTCACATAATCTGACCATACACGTAAGATCTGATCTTTTTCTATTATGACTCTTCCATCTTTTGTCTTTAGGCAGCCTGCTGATGTACGTGTTCTTTGATTAGTAAGCTCCTGGATTCTTTTGTGTATTAGTTTCGCATTTTTACTGTTGTGTTGTTTTTCAATTTCTTCGCAGTTTTTCTCAAGCCATGTTTCTTTTGCCTCCCTACATAAGGTTCTGACTTTTCTGTGAATTTCTTCATATTTAGCAGGATTATTTTTGTTCTGTCTTCTTGTTTCCATTAGTTGTAAAATTTCTTCAGTCATCCATGTCTTACGCCCACTTTCTTTAATTTTGGAATAGTTTTTTCTGCGGCACAACTGATTGAATTCTTCAGCATTTCCCATTGATCATCTACATCTTGAAATAGGATCTCTAGATCAGACATATCTCATGGATATAAGTTACTAATTGTTTCACACCCCCCCCCCCCTTCTCATGAATATAACAATGTCGCTTATTGTCTCCCCTCACCCCTCTCTTTCTCGTGAATATAATACTGTTACTAATTGTCCCCCCCCCCCCACTTTTCATGAAGATAACACTATTACTAAGTGTAACACTATTACTAAGTGTTTCTCCCCTCTCTTCTCATAAATATAACACTGTTACAAATTGTTTTATTTTTTTTCTTATCTCATGAATATAAAAAAACTCGCTAATTCTTGTGTCCCTTCTCTGATTATTTAGTTGCCAACGCCGTGTCTGCCCTTAAAATTGTCCACATTCACGTGAATTATGTTCTGTGTGTGTGTGTGTATTTGGTTTGTTAGTTTTGTTTTGGGAGGTGAATCCGATCGGCTGACTGCATTTATAGGAAATCGTACAGTGGGAAAGTACACAATGCTGTGTCTTCGTCCCAGGGGAATAATGTATTAAATCGGTAATCTGGGGGCAGTGGAACATGTTGCTTCAGTTGATGTGTTTGTGATGGTGAACTGGCCCCCCCCCCCCCCCACCCCACCACCACATCGCCCATCTAGCGTGTTTGATGGAGGGAGAGCGCGTGTGTTATTAAATGTTCATAAATCCGTTGATTTGATGAGGGTAGATAATGTGTTGCTGACAATTGAGAGGGGGCAATGATGAAGAATTCTGTTATCGTCTGCACATTGTAATTGTATTGCTGATAAGGGTTAATGGAGAAAGAAGGATTGGCCTTGAGCAGATCGCGCGCTCTCTCTCTCTCTCTCTCTCTCTCTCTCTCTCTCTCTCTCTCTCTCTCTCTCTCTCTCTCTCTCTCAATCTCTCTCTCAATCTCTCTCTCTCTCTCTCTCTCTCTCTCTCTCTCTCTCTGTCTGTCTCTATTTGTCTCATCATCATCATCATCATCATCATCATCATCATCATCATCATCATCATCATCATCATCATCATCATCATCATCATCATATTCCTTACCTGCTAGCGTATAAGTTCATGTCTTTCCAAAGATCTCGGGCCTTGGTGCTCTGGATCAAATCTGCTGATGATATTTCTCCATGCTGCTGTCTGCCCATCCAGCATAGTTTCTCGTTGTCAACCTCGGCTTCTTTTGTCACTGATCTTTTCAGTTGTCCCTTCTCTTTTGCACCATGTTCAGCTCTCGTAGTGTGGTGTTAGAAGCTGAACACGGTGTATTTGACTCATATTCTCTGTGTGGTAGTATGCTGTGTTGGTAAACTTTGCAAAGTATCTTCCCCTGGCTGTCCATGTGGTTCCAATTATTTTTTCCCGGATGACCATCTTCCTCCTGGCTCTTGATACTGCTTTGTTGGCGTGCCTTTTCCACGCCAGATTGTCACAACACGTGATTCCTCTCTCTCTCTCTCTCTCTCTCTCTCTCTCTCTCTCTCTCTCTCTCTCTCTCTCTCTCTCTCTCTCTCTCTCTCTCTCTCTGTGTGTGTTGTTTTTTTTTTTTTTAATTTTCTTCTATGGTATTCTATTTATCTGGATGGTGCCTAATTTTTGTTTTGGGGAGAGGGTAAAAAGAGCGATGCTGCTCTTGTCATTGCTTATGCTGACACACCGTCTAATTGTCCATGTGATAATTGTAGCTGTAGCTCTTTGTAGCAGTCTGGTGGCCACTGTTTGCTTGATCATGTGTGTACCATAGGACTAGGTCATCAGCGTACATTGCCATTTGATTTTGCTCGTGGTATATGGGCAGCTAGGTTTTTAATGTGTATTAGAAAAAGTGTGGATGACCGGAAACCATCTTGGTGGACATCACAAAGCAGCTGAATTTCTTGCTCTTGCGTCCATCTATCTACACTCTCTGATTGTGTACGAATGTATTCAGCAAATTGTTCATTATTCTATTCATTTAGTAGTTTCTCACTATCCTCATTAGGCTTTCCTTCCATCCTCATTAGGCTTTCCTTCCAGACCGCATGAAATGCCTTTCATAGATCTATCCATGCCGCAAGCACCAGTTTCTTATCTTGGAATGCTTCTTTCGTTTCTTAAGAGGCGGGTTGTCTGATCTTCCGTAGAATAACACTGCCTGAAGCCTGTCTACTGTCTACAAGAATATTTTCACTTTCAATGTGCCACTGGTCTGAGATTGTTCAGGTGCTTCATTGTTCTGCAGAGACTGCTGGTAGGGCTAATTGGTCTGTTACTGGAGGTAATATAGCTGTCTTTCCCACGTTTCAGAAGAGATATCACGATGGCTCCTCTCCAGGTCTGTGTAACTCCGCTTAAGTCTAGCAATTATTGAAAGATCTGTGGGAGCATTTCTGGACTCTTGTTTCTAGGTTCTTAGTCTATTGCGAAGCCATTTTTACTAATATTTTCTATAGAAGAATGTTATAAAATGTTTCAGTTTCTCCCTTTTCCGCCATTGTTGATATGTACACATGTAGTAATGTGATAACACCTGATTTGACGTTATAATTGCACTAATGATTCTCTCGCCGATGGTATTATGACCAAGAACTGTGCATGACAAATGACAGTGTATTCCTCTGCACATGGATTGGTGTGTAAAAAATGGCAGGCTGATAGACTGGCTGCTGTTCTTTCGGGCGGCTAACTACTTTATGAAAAGGCTAATGGGACTTAGTAGATAGTGCCGCAAAACAGAGGATCTACATTTGGATAGACTGGTTTAGCGGCTGTGAGCAGTGTCTGCACAATACTCAATGCAAAGTGGTAAATGCCGTCGGCCTTCTAATCAGGCTGCCACTGGTACCATGAGCACGCAGACTGTTCATTGGCTACCGAAGAAGGGTATGAAACAGGTGTGGGGCTGCCCCGAGCGCAATGATGTTCATTCTTGAACTGATACCCAAACCCATGTTATATAAATCCAGTTTAAAATGTGAAAGGAACCAGGTCTGCGTGATCCAGAGCGGACGTACCGATCACTGTGTCTTTGTAAACCTCTATGGTGTTAAGTATATGTTGAATGTACTTAATACAGTCTGTGAATGAATATGCATGCGTAGATATTGCTATTAATAGAAGTGTATCAATGAATATACACATACGTTATATATATGTTGGACTAGATGTTAATAGAAAGGTATGAAATTATGAATGAAAGCAGCACTGCAGTTTTCTCTATAAACATCAACGTCATCGGCTAGCATTGTCACAAGGCTTGTCACTTGAGAGATCCGCCGTGGCCAAAACAAAAACACCCGTTTGCATTCATATTTACGAAGAATACACGGAGAGTGGTAAACATAAACAAGTATGACGTAGGGAAGGTACATTACAGAGTGGCAATATAGAAGCACGCGGCAGGTTAGCTAACCTATAACGCTAATTATAGTTTGACGTGAACGCGGCGCTTTCCAAGTGCTTTCTGTACATTTGAAGCGTATTCACCAGATGCACTTGGCGGGTGTTTTATGATCTCTTAGCGTGAAAAGAAAAATGACTCCTTTTTTCCACTCTTGGAGCCGTATTGGGTATTTGGGCCCTTCTCTTTCGCTCTTTCTTCCCCATTGGGGTATAGACTCAACCAACTCTGAAGCGTCCTATCCTTTGCGTCTCACCCCATTCCCCCACACATTATCGTCCTATCCTTTGCTATCTCATGCATCTCACCCCATTCTCCCACACATTATCGTCCTATCCTTTGCTACCTCATGCAGCTCACCCCATTCCCCCACACATTACCGTCCTATCCTTTGCTACCTCATGCATCTCAACCCATTCTCCCACACATTATCGTCCTATCCTTTGCTA
Source organism: Cepaea hortensis (assembly GCA_963921405.1). Lineage (NCBI taxonomy): Eukaryota > Metazoa > Mollusca > Gastropoda > Stylommatophora > Helicidae > Cepaea > Cepaea hortensis. Next base: position 138,659,938 of record OY992878.1, read on the forward strand.
CCTCATGCAGCTCACCCCATTCCCCTACACATTATCATCCTATATTGTGCTACCTCATGCATCTCACCCCATTCCCCCACACATTATTCATTCTGTCTCTAATTCTCTTCTCCCTATATTTTTAGGTCTTCCTCTATTGGGCATATGGTGGTGGCTTCATATTTTTGTATGTGGATAAATCAATCAGCCAAACTGAGTATGTGGTCAATTTAACACAGGCCGACATCACTTCTCGGAACATTATCTGGTGCCTATTTTAGTCCTCCGTGACCAAAGGCTTGCGAACGCGGTTCGTCAGCCGGGTACCAGGCGTTCGAAGCTCAGCTGCGACCGATTTGTGCAGCAGACCATGTCACGTTGTGTTATAACGTGTTGGTATGGGAGCCGGTCGTTCAGAAATCGGTGGCAAACTACTGAGCGTAACACTTGCCTAGTACATCAACAGCAGCTGAAAAATGCCGGTGTTGACTGCAACGTCCCGTAAGGGATACGCAACATTAAAGAGAAGAGATTTTAGGTTGGGTATATCTGGGAGCCGAGGCAGTTTTCTTTTTAATCAAGAAGTAACGTTTAGTGTACTCGCCGAAACACGACTGCGCACACGCTCATTTTATTGCAGTAAACATCAGAGTATAGCTGATATCATCATCATCATCATCATCATCATCATCATCATCATCATCATCATCATCATCATCATCATCATCATCATCATCATCATCAATATCATCATCATCATCATCAATCATCATCATCATAACATGCTTTTCAAAGTGGCGTAGTTGTTCATGTCTCTCCACAGATCCTGGTCCCTGGCATTCTGAATCAGCTGTGTTGATTCCATTCCGCCATGACATTGTCTAAGAGCACCAAACATCATTTCTCTGCTTCTTCTATCGCTGATCCTGCCAGTCGTCGTGGTGTTTTTGTATGCATCTCTCCTCATTACATGACCAAAGAACACTATTTGTTGTCATCTTATTTTTTTTTTAAATGTTGTATATCCTTTACAGGACATTTTACAGTCAACGAGGGCGTTTTTTTGGCTGTTGTTGATGTCTTGGCAAGTTTACATTCAGTAGTTTGCCATTGTTTCTGATCGACCAGCACCCATACCATTTCGTAAAAATCCAGCGCAATGTGGTCTGCTGCCAAATCGCGCGCAGCAGTGTTTCGAATGCGGGTATGCGAGATCACGAAACGTATCTGTATCCTCCTCGCCTTATAGTTGTGTATACTATTCTACTTATATTAACCAATTCTATGCAATCGTGTTCAGTTACTCTGGTCGTCCAAAGTATTCAAATAATTCGCATCAGAAACCACATTTCCGCTGCCTCTACGCTCTTCCTAATGTGTTCGTTCAGGTTCCAAGATTGACTGCATTGCAGCGGAACATATACCATATACCATTTCTTTGGTATAACCGTTGGTTGTGCTTTCCTGATATTCAGAAATGTCCATTTTCGTTCTCTATACTACTACAATATCCAACTCTCTATATTAGTGCAGTGTCCAACACTCTTTCTTACTACAGTATCCAACACTCTTTATTACTATAATGTCCAACACTCTATTACTACAGTGTCCAACTCTCAGTTACTACACTGTCCAGTATACCAGTGGTTCTCAACTTTTTTTGGCCCATGCACCCCTTTACCATATGTTCAGAATGTCATTCCCCCCTTTAGTATTTTCTTCCTATAACCCCCCCCCCCTCCCCCCACGCCCCCTTTTATTTTACACAGTATACGTAAAAATTGAAGCTAAATTTAATAACACATACTAGAACAAGTCTAGACTCTATATATAAAACATGATTTGCAGGTCTACTTACATTATGAAACGAATTTCAGAAGTGCGAGAAATACAGAACCGTAAAGTATGGAGGGAAAAACAATATCAAGTAATCGGTTCTTGTATTAACATGATCTTGAAATAATCGTAATTCCCCTTGGAGGAAAATTCCCCTAACGGTTGAGAACCACTGCTCTATACTCACCTCTCAAACCTGTTAAAATACAGTTCTTTCATTCGCTCCTATTGTTCCTCCCCTTCCCCCTTATCCTCCCTCCTTCTTATTATTCTTCTTATCTTCGCCACCTCTACGTCTTCGTCACCGCCCCTTCACCACCATTTCCCCCCTCCCCAATAGTATAATCTGCGGGGAGCATCTGCTAACGAATGCCAACTACTTGGATGTGATGTGTTTGTGACATGTCTGATTTAGTTATGTATGAAGCCAGTTCATGTGGTCGAGTTATCTGTACAGATAATTCAGGTGTCCGCGACAGACAATGGCTAAACAAATACGACGGGCTGCGATACTAAGGAGAAACACGCCGACCTCCGGGACAGTTTGACTTGTTCTCGCTTCTCACCCCAAGGGTCACGAAAACAATGCTATCTATACTGCCGACATGAAATGACAAGGGTATATATATCTCGCATAATCAGGTTAAATCATAAACCACGCTGAACGCAAACCCTTACGGCGGAACAGTTGTCATAATATGAAATTAGGTCCGTAGATGTATCACCATCATCATCATCATCATCATCATCATCATCATCATCATCATCATCATCATCATCATCATCATCATCATCATCATCATCTTCCACTTCTGCCGTCAAGCGCCGTGGGGAGGAATAATTTGCGTTCCAGCGCCCGGTGGACGGCACTGGATAGTGTCATTCCGTGTGGTTGTACAATGTCTCTGATGTCGTCAATCTATTTTCTTCTTGGACGTCCTCGTGGTCTCGTCGCAGATGATCTTTGATGTAAGGCCAGTGATGGTAGTTTCTGATGTTGCATTCTAACGACATGGCAAAACCACTTGATCTTCTGTCTTTCAATAAATGTGGCACAAGGTGTTGATCCCACAGTCTGTCTGATAGTAACATTTCTTACTCGGTCTCGGATTGTTAAGTTGGCAGCTCTCCTCAGGCATCTCATTTCGCAGGTGTTGATTTTGCGAAGGTGTAATTTGGATAAAGTCCAGGTTTGAGATTGGTAGCATAGGGTTGGTGTGAATATGCTGTTTATTATCTGTCGTTTTGCGGACATGGGTATGTTTGGATGTTTCAGTAAGGGTGATAGTTGATATGTAAGTGCACTAGCTTTTTGACATCTGATTTAAATTTCTCTGTCCAATCAGCCATCTTCTGTGATCATACTTCCAAGGTATTTGAATTCTTTAACTTGTTTCAGAGTTGTGCTATTTATATGTATACTTAGTGGGCCTGGCGATCTGCTAACTTGCATTACTTCGGTTTTGGCTGTGTTTATACTCATATTGTATCTGCTGCAGGTTGAACTCAGATTAGTAATATGATTTTGTAGTCTGCCCTCATCGATGTAAAACAGACACTGATCGTCTGCAAATAGAAGTTCATTTATTCCCTGTGGGTCAGTTGTTTCATCTGGAGTAAAGAGTTCTAAATTTTCTGAATCTGTTCTATCGAGACTTGCTTCTTTGGAAATTCTGTCCATGTAGATATTGAATAGCAGGGGAGAGAGCACACATCCCTGCCTCACTCATGTATTGACTATGAACATATCTGATATACCTTCTTGTGTTCTTACTGCACTTTGGCTCGAGTGGTACATGGCTATGATGTTTTCTAGCAGTTGCCCTTCTATCCCGTAGTCTTCAAGGATGGTCCATAATTTGTATCTGTCTACTCTATCGAAAGCCTTTTCCTGATCTGTAGATGTATGTAACACTTAAATTTAACACATTTGTAGGAAATGTGATTGATTGATCTGAGGAAGACCATGGCGTGTTCTGGCAACGGAGCTGAAGGTATAAAGCAGTGGTTCTCAACCGGTGGGGAGTTCCCTCCCCCCCGGGGGGGGGGGATTTTAGGGTTTCAGGGGGGGGGGGAAATTAAGATTATTTCAAGATCGCGTTAATACAAGAACCGATTACTTGATATTATCTTACCCTCCATACTTTACGGTTGTGTACTTCTCACCTTTCTGAAATTCGTTTTATAACGTAAGTAGACCCGCAAATCACGTTTTATGTAGGCTTATAGATTTAATCTAGTATGTGTTATTAAATTTAGCTTCCATTTTTACTTACTATGTAGGGGGGGGGAGAATTTATAGGGATAAAATACGAAAGCGGGGGGGGGGATGACATTCTGAACATATGGTGAAGGGGTGAATGGGCCGAAAAAGGTTGAGAACCACTTTTATAAAGTATCACCGAAAATCTGAGCGCTGAAGCAACAACAACAACAACAACAATAACAATAACAGAAGAAGGCGGAGGAGGATGAGGAAGGAGAATGATAGGACGAGGAAGAAAAAAGGAAAATAGAAAGAAAAATAAGAAAAAGGAGAAGAAAAAGAATAGAAAGAGATAGAGAAATGGAGAAGACGATGATAAAGAACAAAAAGCAGCAGCAGTAGCAAGTTTATAGTGGAAATAAGGAAATGTTAGATTGTAATGGAAGACAAAATGAGAATACAAATTTTGGAACATGTGACAGCCGGGAAGATTTGTAAAACAGAGATTGAATGCTTGCTTGCTTGCTTGTGTTCGTTGGCTTGAGCTCCAACGCGAAGTCCTGTATGTCGGATGAAGGCATCCTGTTGTCCAACATCAGTGTGATGTCATACAGGACCTGAGTTTTGCGTGAGTATCCGTTGTCCCATGTCTGGCTTATTGGTGTGCAGACTGGTGGTTCCTCGCCGTACAGGCAGACACTCTCCGACTTCGGAGGAATCGGCGATCCTACTGACTTTAGCCAGGACCCCGAAGGGACCTGTTGCCCAGGACGCTCGACGAGGACGCGTCAATAGGTCTTGGCCAGTATATAACCCGGCCCTGGTGCCTTGGAAACACCTCTGCGTCCCAGAGATTGAATAAGATAGCATGAGATAATTCTTGACAGTATTGTGTCATGACACGGAAGGGGGTCAACACACAAATTAATCCATGCGAATTGATCAAAGCCGTCGTCGGGAATCACATTTTGTGGAGAAGCATGATCACCCATGCTAGCCGACAAAGCACTGTATGGTGTTGATGATGATGATGATGATGATGATGATGATGATGATGATGATGATGATGATGATGAATGCAAGGGTGACAACTACACAAAGGCTTTCGATAAAGTGAGACATGTCGACATGATAAGGATGCTTGAAGGTCTACAATTTATGGAAAAGACCTTAGACTTGTAAAACATATATGTTGGAAACAACAAGCTGCCATCAGAATTGAGAACGATGTAGGCCAATATCAGCCTATTAAAAGAGGTGTGAGACAGGGATGTGTAATGTCTCCATATTTTTTTCCCCTGTGCAATGAGAATATATTCAGAAATATAGAAGACTAGGTGACCCGGCCCGGCTTCACCCAGCTCCTGGCGGGGATCTATCTATCTATCTATCTATCTATCTATCTATCTATCTATCTATCTATCTATCTATCTATCTGTCTGTCTGTCTGTCTGTCTGTCTGTCTGTCTGTCTGTCTGTCTGTCTGTCTGTCTGTCTGTCTGTCTGTCTGTCTGTCTGTCTGTCTGTCTGTCTGTCTGTCTGTCTGTCTGTCTGTCTGTCTGTCTGTCTGTCTGTCTGTCTGTCTGTCTGTCTGTCTGTCTGTCTGTCTGTCTGTCTGTCTGTCTGTCTGTCTGTCTGTCTGTCTGTCTGTCTGTCTGTCTGTCTGTCTGTCTGTCTGTCTGTCTGTCTGTCTGTCTGTCTGTCTGTCTGTCTGTCTACCTACCTACCTACCTATCTATCTATCTATCTATCTATCTATATCTCTGTCTGTCTGTCTGTCTGTCTGTCTGACCCGGCCTGGCTTCGCCCAGCTCCTGGTGGGGAGCATCTCATTTAATTCATATAAGTAGTCATATAAACTCCCGTTCCCGTTCCCGTTCCCGACTGTCTGTCTGTCTGTCTGTCTGTCTGTCTGACCCGGCCCGGCTTCACCCAGTCCCTGGTGGGGAGCATCTAATGTAATTCATATAGGTAGCCATATAAGCTCCCGTTCCCGACTGTCTGTCTGTCTCTCTGTCTGTCTGTCTGTCTGTCTGACCCGGCCCGGCTTCGCCCAGCCTCTGGTGGGGAGCATCTCATTTAATTCATATAAGTAGTCATATATGCTCCCGTTCCCGACTATCTGTCTGTCTGTCTGTCTATCTATCTGACCCGGCGCGGCTTCGTCCAGCTCCTGACGGAGAGCGTCTCATTAAATTCATATAACAAAAAAAAAAAGTAACTTAAGAATGTCCTTCCACACACCATCCATTATTTTTAATGAAAACTGTTTTTAATCACTTACATGACTGTAGATAACTTCTTTAAATATAAAAAGATGAGTTAGAAAATTTTCACTATTAAAATAGATGCATTATTTTTATGAAAACTATGAAAATACCTTAAAGATTATATCATTATTTATTATAACTCATATGCCTGTAAATAACTGCAGACAAAGAGTTTATAAATCTTTGAAAACAATGCAACAATCTATATATAAAATATATAGCAATGCTATTAAAAGTTATGCCCCTTTAAATAACTTTTCTTAAGTTAAGTCCACTCGCTATATATAAATGAATAATATATTAAAATATTAAATTTTAGTAAGTTAATAGCTGATTGTACACTAACAAACTATGACAGTTGGCTGCACGGGAATGAAAAGAAAACATGTAGAAAATTTCATCTCAATCGGATGGACCGTTATCGAACGCATAAATAACAGAGATACATACATCGCCTTTTATATATATAGATATGGAAGGAATCAACATTGGGGGACGATACATCAATGACATTAGATATGCAGATGGTACAGTCTTGATTGCAGATAATTAACAGGACCTGCAATATTTAGTAGATGCGGTTGTTGCCCATAGTGAACAACTAGGATTAGCACTGAATAGTAAGAAGACACAGATTATGGTCGTCACTGGGAAGAAGGAAATACCACAATGTGATATATGAGTAAATGGGCACATTCTTAAGCAAGTGAATCGATACAGCTTTCTCGGAACAGTCATAACATCTGATAGGAGATGCCTCGAAGAGATTAGAACAAGAATTGCCATTGCGAAGGTAGCCTTTTGCAAGATGGAAAACATACTGACCAATAAAAAGATATCAATTGAAACGAGAAAAAGGTGTTGAAGTGCTACATAGAACCTATACTTTTGTATGGATGTGAAGCGTGGACAATGAGCAGCCAAGCTGAAAACCATCTGATGGCTGTGCAAATGTGGTTTCTGAGGAAAATGCAAAGAATACCATGGACAGACAGAAAAACTAATGAACAAGTCCTTCAAGAAACAAATGAAGATCGTAAACTGATTAGAGTCATTAGACGCAGACAGTCACATTTTTTGGGACATGTTATGAGAAGAAATGACTTGGAGAACTTGGTGACAACTGGCAAGATCGAAGGGAAGAGACCAAGGGGAAGACCGAAAAGTAAATACCTGGATGGCTTGGCCACGTGGCATGGTCGAGACAGAAAGACGGAGCTGATCCACGACTCTGGTGATCGAGTGAGATGGCAGAACATGACCGCCCACGCTTACCGGCATGGCACATGATGGATGGATGGATGGACAACAATTTGGATTAACAATTAAATATCAAGTATTAAAACACAATTGTAAACATGTAAATGTCACATGCATAAAAGGATAAATACTATTAATACGTTAGGTTAAGAGGGGGGTGGGGGGGGGACAGTCCAAGAAGCTATGTTTAATTGCGCGACCTGCTAGCACACTTACGTTTCTGATTGTTCGGTGAAATACAGAATAGGGCTTTGTTATTTCTGAATGTCACATCACCACGTGATCTTATTTCTTGCTTTGTTACGAAGTTTCTCATGGTTTTATCCACTTTCTCCCATGTTATTGCTTTGACTGTTAATTTTTAGACTCAGCAGTATACCTGGTGTTACTTAGCATTCGTTTGATTTCTTTGATTCTGATCCAGTCACTTTGAGTAATAGTCTTGTTTGTATGCAATTAGTGATTGACTGTATGTATCATCTCAAACTTGTCACACATGACAGCAGTCAAAATGTCATCCACACCACTGGAAGAGAAAACATGGAACATACTTTCATATCTGCTAATAGGAATGAAAACCGAGATAGAGGAAGACAAGAGAGAGAGAGAGAGAGAGAGAGAGAGAGAGAGAGAGAGAGAGAGAGAGAGAGAGAGAGTAAGAGAGAGAGAGAGAGTAAGAGAGAGAGAGAGAGAGTAAGAGAGAGAGAGAGAATATTGGGCAGTTTTAGATAATGACATGAACAATGTCAGCGCATGCATTGGCACATAATGATAGAGAAATGGGAGGTTTAGAACAACATGATCGCCCAGGCCAGTCTGCACGCTTCTTAACAATGATATTTATTTCCACCAGTACTAACATGAGTTTCCGGACAAGACAGTCATGTCCTGCGTCATTGGGAATTTTAAAAAGGATAGTAGCAACAGAAAAAAAGGAAGATTGATTTGTCACAAGTTTCTCCAGGAAATAGTCCCCGTGTCTTTACAAGGCAGTTTGTTGACCACATACGTTGAAAAGGAAATGAGAGACGATTGCACGGGTTATTGATTTCTCCGTAAGCAGTTTCTGTTTTAACCTCACCGTCCAAGTTGTTTTTGAAGAAGTTCAGGAGAGGAATCGATGATTCTTGGCCATGTGATGTGAGCTCATTAGAATAAAGAAGCTGTTTGTTGGTAATTAGAGCTTTTTTCCCCGTTCCTGGGCGGTTTCGTTTTACATCCTTCCCTCTTCCGTGTCAGAATTTTAAAGAATTTTCCCCGAAGCAATTTTCTGCTATGGGTCTGTGATGTGAAAGGACCATCACATTTCGAAGGCCTGAGAACAAGGAGAAGTAAGAAAAGTTATTGTTAACATTTCATATATATAACGCATTGGATAATACTTGTAAAGATGACATAGGACGTAATCCCATGCACTGTTTTTCGTTACTTCAGTATCTGCCAGACGTCATTTTCCGTACACTGGCTTTCGTTAATTCTGTATTCTGCCAGACGTCGATTCCACGTACTACATTTCGTTAATTCACCATTCAGCAAATCGTCAGTGCCATGTACTATAGTTAATTAATTCAGTGTTCTGCTGATCGTTCGTGTAGTATCTTTCGTTAGTTCTGTGCTCCGTCATTTGCTAATTCCATATACTGTTTTACGATAATTCAGTATTCTGCCAATCGTCAGATCAGTGCACTGTTTTTCGTTAATTCAGTATTCTGCCCATTCTTAGTTCCATTGGTTTCGTCAGTCCCTGAGAAGTTCTTGTTAGCTCCATGTACTTTTTCTTTCGTTAATTCAATATTCTGACAATCGTCTTTTTTTCATGTACTAATTTTCGTTATTCAATATTCTGCGACTCGCCAGTTCCGTGCACTACCTTTCGTTAGCTCTGTGTACAGCGTTTTGCTAGTTTCAAGCAAGTACTATTTTTCGTTAAATCAATATTCTGCATATTTTTAGTTCCACGTTCTTCCTTTTGTTAGTTTTGTGTAACTCCTGTTTGTTAGTTCCATGCACTGGTTTCCGTTAATTCAATAGTTTGCCAATCCTTGGTTGTATCCTTTTCGCTAATTCTGTGAACCGCTTTTTTTTTTTTTTTAAAGTTTCATGTACTGCATTTCGCAAATTACTAGTTCTGTGTTACGCCAGTTGCCAGTTCCTTGTACTGCTTGTCGTTCGTCCCATGTACTTTCCATGTAACTAACTGCCTTTTATCAACAAATAGATTGAGTCTTCCCAGGAATGCTACCTGGTCAAAAAAGCACGCTAAAGCCGGATGTGTTGGCCTACGGGTTTAAGGGTTTACGGGTTTTTTAAGGGCGCATAACTTAGACACACCGCAATCGCATCTGAAAAAAAAAAACACTCCGGATGAACGCAGAGAAGAAGAAGAAGAAGATTGAGTATGTAGATCTGGCAATGTAATTACTGACAGTGAATAATTCAATTGGTCAGTCTATGAGACGTGGAAATGTACTTCTTAAAATACTTATATTTTATATTAAAATACTTAAGGACGTTAAGTAAATATGCAGTTTTTAACTTCAGTGTCACCCCCTCGCCCCATATTCTTAGATACATTGAACACAAATGTTCGCTCGCACGCACGCAGACACACATGCACATACACACACAAGGCGTCGTGAAATAAACCCGCGCATGCTGTTTCATAACCGGTCTCTCTGGCCGAGGGGTTACAACACTTTCTCCGTAATCCCGTTTATCACGCAGAGTCTCGTAGCGGGCGAGAGCTGGAGGCGGTTCGATCCCCGCTGGTGACTTGTGGGATAACTGAGCCGGCCGCTCAGAAAGCAGTGGCAAACTACTGAGCGTAATCTTGCCAAGAAATCAACAGACAGCTAAAAGATGCTGCTGTTGACAGCGATGTCCTGTAAGGGATATGCGAATTGAAAAAAAAAAATGCCGTTTCATACCTATACAGATTACGGTGACCAAATGGTTCAAGGAGCAACGACAATTCATTTTCGCGGACGGTAACCGTCGTCTCCCTAACCAGTGGGATGCCAGTCTGAATGCCTACGGTGACCGCTTCTGATGAGTTCAAGTGCCTGCTTGATTGCTTTACAGCTGCTTTGTGTATTTCTGCCACAATGGCTGATATACATGCACGTGTGTAATAAAGCCAATCGGGCGGGTTTTATTTGATCACGCCTCGTTTATCAAAGCCAGAAGCATAACAAGTATTAAGGTAAATAGGTGACACTAAAATCAACAGACATGATGGTTAGTGCAGACCAAGTCATCGTTAGATTTCACGAGTGTAGGTCACGAGCTGTCACATACATACCTATCTCCATGACTGGTCTAAGGTGCAAAAGATGGCCTCACGGATTACTCCAACCGACCCGGAAATTCGTACCTCAAGAAACCAGTTGTACAACTCCAGACTCTTATCAACAGGGAGTCGGTACTTAACGAACTCTGATAAAAACAGTTATCATACACGGTGAGGGTATTGTAGATGTCATCACGTGAGAATTATTGCCATAAAACAACTCTACAGATACACAGAAGTGTACATAGCTGACCACTAAAGCTATCCTTGGACTCCCTTCCTGATGGTTACAAAGGCACAGGGGCGGCTACAGATAGTAGAGGCGGGTCGAGACACCAGAATAGGTGAATAAAGGAAACGACTAGATACGGTAGATGTGTGGACGGGCCAGAACGCGCTACACAAGCTGAGTAACGTCTAATGGCAGATGAAATGTGTGTGTGTGTGTGTGTGTGGGTGACGTGGGTGGGTGGGTGGGTGGGAGATGTTAAGAATACCACTGACGGGCATAAAAATGAATGGACAATCCTTCCAGAAACTAGTCTCATCTCATCTCATCATGTTCCTCTTGTACCTTGCGGTGTCGAGGTGAAGTATAAACTTCGTGAGAGTGCCCGATTATGGGCTTCGTATATCGACATTCCCATGGATTCTGTTATTCCCCCCTTCCAACGTTTACGTGGTCGGCCTCTTCCTCTGTTTCCATCTGGTCTGTACATCATTGCTTGTTGTGGCATGCTGTTGACTGGTAGCCTACTTGCATGGCCAAACCATTTGACTTGCTGCTTTCTAATAAAATCTAGAGCAGCTTTAACCCCCACCTTAGTCCTGATTTCTTCATTTCTGATCTTATCTCTTCTTGATACGTTGAGTATTCTTCTCAGGAACCTCATTTCTGTTGTTGTGATTTTTCTTTTCTCTTTTTCTGTCATTGTCCAGGTTTGGCATTGGTAGCACAGAGTTGGTAGGAAGATTGTGTTGTAAAGTGCTTTCTTAGTAGTTATTGATACATGTTTGTTCTTTAGTATTGGTGCCATTTGTCCAATGAGTTGATTTGCCCGTCTATACTTCTTAGTTTTTCTACGAGCAGTATGAAGATCCCCTGCCGGCTTGCTAGGCCAGTCGCAGGTTTAGGACACTAATCTGACCACAGGGAGTCCATCCCCTAGTGACAGCCGTAAATTGATTAGCTAAATTAGATATAATCAAGAGTTCTTGAGAATATTGTGAGGGGAAATAAACTTGAATACTTAGGGACAACTAGCAAATTTGATGGGGAAAAGGGCAAGAGGAAGAACACAAAGAGGTAAATACCTGGATGGCTTGGTTACCTGGGAGAATAGGGTCATATACTTGATCCTAGACTCTGGTATCGTTCTGGTATCTCATGAGATACAGAGCCATGACCGCCCACGCTTATCGGCTTGGCACGTTATGATGATTGAGTATACAAAGTACACTCACAGCTTATGAGGACAGCTTACGTACAGAACGTATAAATAGCATATCTGTAGCGTCAGATGTAATTAATGTGATTATAGATCATGTCTAGCACGAAGCAAGAAAAACTAGAACAGACGAACGTTAACAACGAAAACTGAAAGGCATACGAGAGGCGGTCAATAATTAATACCTCCTATTTTTTTTTTAAATCTATGTAAATACTTTATCGGTGTTGTCACAAAATGAAACCGTGTGTTTATCCGGTTGATTATTACAGAGGATTTTCGGATTAAGCGGACGATCGACCAGCGACATCTATTTTTACTAACAGAGTAAACACAGTTGTACAGGTTACATCGTGTCAGCCCATAAACACATTTGGTGGTGAGGGAGAAGGATATGGAATGGTTCCGTTTGTCATCTATACTGCCGGACATCAGACGGAAATGGCTGCTGGGATTGTCACCACGGAACAGAAGAGTGACAAGTTTGTCAACATTTGAATGCAGATGGAAGCCGTGAGATCACAGGGGCAGATGTAAAACGGAAGTACCTAGTACGGAAAACAGTGCATCTGTCAATTCTTGGTTTCCGGAACATCAAGATGATTGGCAGCTTGGTATCGAAACTCTTTGCTGGGAGTTTACAGAAACTAGCTGGCTTGTTTTGAGAATCTAGGCAATTACTGACAACTTTGACAGGATTTAAGCCAGGAAAATAGTTCTTGACAGGGGATGATTTGCCACTGTGCCACCTGTGTGGGGGAGTAAAGGATAACGTCACGTGGACAACTTTGGTAGTTTGCCATATAAACTCGAGTTGAGATCAACTAGGGTGGACTTGAATAATGCTCTAGACAGAGTGCAGGGCACTGCAGTGCCAGTGGAAATAATATCTACCGTGTGTTAATTAGTGACTTAATTTTACACGTGCCTATATGGCAGATGTAGATATGATTTATAGGACTGCAGGAGTGCCATTTAAGGTATAACTTATTATAATATATTCGTTATAATTACTATAGACTGTGGCTTTGTTAAACTATAGTGTGATGATTAGCACTGTTAGTGGAAACTAGCTAGAGTAGTGAAGTGATACTTGGCTCTGTTAGCTAGAATAGATTAGTGAAGTGTTGATAGCTTTACTAATTGAGTAATGAGGGATAATTGGGATCTTCCAGTAGGTGTCCCTGGTGGGCGGGGTTCCGCATTCTGTTTGGTGATTTTTCCTTTGTCATAGCCTGATTCGACTCTAGGTGGGTAGCTAATCTGCTCTATGACTAAGTCTAGTTAGCTAAAGATCATTAAGCAAGGTGATAGGCTTACACTCAGCCGAAGGGATCAGTGACTAGTACTATCACCAGATGTGTTGTTTCTATCCTAGGTTCCCTACCAGATCCAAGGAAACTATACAAGTTTGGGAAAGAATTAAAAAACCCATTAGGAAGAACACCAGTTCAAGAGTCACTAGAGTTGCATACAGAACGTAACTTACGCTAGAAGGAAATTGATTCATCAAAGAGAGTGATGCATACTGATGCACCACACAGCATTAGACAGTAGTAACGAACCGAGAACCGGCTAATAGTACCTAGTGTTAGTACAGTAACAATTAACATTAGTAATTAGCACTTATGAACTGAGTGGTTCAATGTGCAACGAGGATGATCTGTCGACTAACTAACTAACTAACTAACTGCGTACACACTGCAAAAGACTTGTGCAGTTTGTTTAGGAACATTAGGAACGGACATTGTGTAGAGTGCAACCGGTCCCTGATTAACTCTTAATACCACCGGTGTCTATTTCGGATGTTCATGAAATTGGATTACCAGAGGTCTACAGAGGCAAAGCATTATCCGGCAAGATGGTTCCGGCAACGGGTGAGACGTACTTGTTCTGACGTAACGTGCTGTGGTCTATCTTTGCTGTGATCAGCTGACTGAGTTGATGTCTGAGAGACAGAGTCTACACACTTTATAGAACACGTCACACATTTTCTTCGCATACACGTCTCATACACGTTACACTTTTATTTTAATAAATTAATCTTTATTAATTTCTAGAAGCAAGAGTTGTTGAGTATGTTGCGTTGGGGAAGTATGAGAAGGGGGCATAGTACGACAGTGTGAGAGTGATAGGAAAAGGTGTCCATAGGCTGATGGAGTGTGTTGGACGGAAGCGGGTGGATTCTCCAGAATATTGAGGGGGAAAAAAATAATATTATAATGTGGGTGTCGGATCTCCTCACTCCAGGGACGACACTTTAAAGGAGGACACGACAGGTGTTCAATTTATTACTTTAGCGGGATTCCTCAAAGACTCTTCTGCACTATGTATCACTACCAACCTGTTCCAGTCACTGGTTGCTCAACAGTAACGGTGTAAAATGGCCATCAAAGAAGTTCAGTTAAAGCAACGTAATGTCATAAGAGTTCCCCAATGCTGAAGGCGAGACCCTGATTCGCAACCATGAACGTTTGAGTATTGTTTATGGAGATTCAACAGCGGATGTTAGCACTATTCGACGTTGGGTACGTCTTTTTGACGAAGCTGTAGTAGGTCAATCCTCTTTGGCCGACGCAGAGCGGACCGGCAGTCCGTTAACCACATTGACTCCACAGAACATTCATAAGTTGATGCCACCGTGCACAAACCTTTGAATAACCCAGGCGTTTAATGATGATCTGGACACTTGTCTTTACTAAAGGACAACATGGAACACAGTTCATCCAGTGTTACCCCGATGGTCACCACGAATGATGTCATCAACTCGATCAATGTTGTGTGGTGTCAACATGGTTGACGGTCCGCTTTGCGTCATCCAGTGAGGATTGACCTACTTCAGCTTTGTCACAACAACAATACCCAATGTCGCACAGTGCTAACATCCACTGTTGAATCTCTATAAACAATACTCAAACGTTCGTGGATGCGAATCGGAACCTCGCCTTCAGCATTGAGGGTTTCTGTGACGTTACGTTGCTTTAACCGAACTCCTTTGGTGATCATGTTTAAACCGTTACTGTTGCGCAACCCGTGACTGAAACAGGTTGGTAGTGATACACAGGGCAGAAAAGTCTTTGAGGAATCCCGCTAAATTAATAAATTGCAAATCGATAAAGTATTTACATAGACATAAAATAGGAGACATTACTTACTGACCGACCCCCGTAGACAGCGGTGTCTATATACGCCTCCACAATCTGTGGGCACTTTTGTGTCAATGTACATCTATCAGAGAGGGGAGACAGACAGACAGACAGACAGACAGCCAGCCAGCCAGCCAGCCAGCCAGCCAGCCAGCCAGCCAGCCAGCATTGGCTGTTAGCACTGTTGAATATTGGAAGAAGTTTCAGAAAGGTAGAAGTTGTCACTATATGTTATACACACTGAGCATTGACAAATAATGTACAAGTTGTCACTATATTTTATATAGACCGGACACATCAGCAGAAGATGTTCATGTCGGTGTTGCAGGAGAGTCCTAACCATTTCTCGAAGTCTGTGGGTTAAAGGTCGTGAATTCACTTTCGCAGTCCCTGACATCCCGAGTTCGCAGACAACCGTTTGGGTGACGCTTTGAGGTTATTTTACCAATGGTTTGAGCGTCGGACGTTCAGAAAGTATTGGCAAACTACTGAACGTAAAATAGTTTAGAAAATCACAAACAGCTAATAACTGCTGAGGTTGATTGCGACCCCTGTAAAGGACATGCAGCTAAAAACAAATTCCTCGTACGGACAAGAGAACAAACAGATCTATTCAACAAAACACGCAAAACTGAAGGAGATTGGTTATTAAGACAAATATCCAGGCGAACCTTCTGGCCTAGAGAGACAGCAGTGGAAGATAAACTCTATGGACCGCTGAGTGAACTAAAAAAGACTGTTAGATTCATACAAGCGACAACATTGCAGTTTTAAACATATTTTAGGCGAACGAAAGAAGAAGCAGAAGAGGACAAATAACATCGAGGGACATGAATAGTTTTGGGGCATTAAAAAGACATTAATTTCTAGACAATATAATTATGGAGTGTCTTATTGGTTTTTCTGTCCGTCCAACGTATTATTTACATTGTCCTCAGAAATCACATTTCCACTACCACTATATGCTTCTTACTCTGCTTATTGTCCACATGCATGTATGAGTTCTATAGATTACCTAGACACTCTTTTTCTTTCTTCGTGTAACAGCTCTTTATTGGTGAATCCCTGTCCAGCCAGCTTTGCCGTAGCGGTTTATTGGTGAATCCCTGTCCAGCCAGCTTTGCCGTAGCGTTTCATGTTCTAATCGCTGCAACGCACCTTTCGTCAGATGTTATGACTGCTCCGTGATAGTTGTATCGATTCACCTGCTTAAGAATTAAGCTAGGCTTAGAGCACTTCAGCGGGTGCGTTGGCGGGTCGGTTAGGAAGTTGCGCTGACAGTGGCATCAGCGCGGTCAGAGAGAGTTCAATACCTGGAGATACACGAACCTGAGATTACTTATTCCGTATAAATCTGGGCTCGCCGCTCGCTAATGGAGGGGAACATTTGCCATCTAATTCACCATGCACTCAGACCTGACAAACTAGACGCCCTGGCCTAGGTGTTAAAGTGTTTCTCCGTAATCCCGTATATTCCCGTGAGTAACGTAACCTGCGCGAGAATCGGTAGCGATTCTCGCCGCGCTGGTAACTTACGGGGCATGTGAGTCGGTCGCTCAGAAAGCATTGGCAATCTACTGAGCGTAATCATGCCTAGTTCATCAACAGCAGCTGAAAACTGCTATGGGACTAGTGTTTTAAAAACCAAAGCATATCAACACCTTTTTTTCTTATTACCGTTGACAGCGTTTTATTGTTAATTATGAATTAACGCTCTACTGTCCTGTATTCTGAAACTAGAATTAATTTTCATTCATCGCTTTTAAAAATAAATTTATAAAAAAAAGTTTTCTCTTGAACTGTTAGGAACTCTGTTGAGGCACACCAGGCCTGCTTGTAGCGAGCCAAGCACTTCTAGAGACGAGACAATTTCCCTCAACCATGTCATTTTCTCCCAGGTCGAGCCAGTCTAACGTGGGCATCATGAGATATCTTGGGAAGTAAATATGGCCGATGTGTTGCTGACCACAACATCCACAGAGCACCGATTGGTCTAGACAAATATGGGTCCAGCACAGTATGCATAATGCGCCTGAAGTCGTGTATAATGGTTCTTTACTTACTTACTTACTTGCTTGCTTACTTAATTACTTACTACGTCATCTTTTACTGTGTGGCAGAAGAGACTAATGTACGACGTCCACTTGTAATTTGGAAAAGCCTGGCACCAATTACGGTGTCGGGTTACACGGAATAATTAACTTCAGGTTGGTGTATTCCTTGTTAAAATAAGAATAGTGGAGCAGAAGTCAATCTTCTCCGATTAACAGCCAAAAAGTAAGAGGGCTTGGCTTGTTTGCATACAGCGGCCGCCGGTACATAGAACATTTCCTGACACCCATTTTTGACTGAGTGCACAAGGGGAGCCCAGGTCAATTAAAGGCGAAGAAAACAATTTCTGGCATCGATGGAGATTCGAACACGCGACAACGGACCCGACAGTTAGCGTGTTAGCCACTGCTCTAGGGCAGCTGCTATCTGGTAGTAAGCTGTTGTATTATTGGTGGAGACAGGAACCGAGCTAGAATATTAACACGTGAGTGGGTGTAATGGCGTGTTTCCAAGAAATCAGTGTCCAGTATGCTGTCTGTAATAAAGGCATCCAAATTGGACAGATAACCTTTTTTAACTATACACACTACAATGCCAAACCCGGACAGTGACTGAAATAGAGAAAAGAAAAATCACAACATAAGTGAGATTCCTGAGAAGAAAACCCAATGTATCAAGAAGAGAGAAAATAAGAAATGAAGAAATCAGGACTAAAGTGGGGGGTATGGCATCGCTAGATTTTATGAGAAGGCAGCAAGTCAAATGGTTTGGCCGTGCTACTAGGTTACCAACTAACAGTATACCACAACAAGCAATGATGTACAGACCAGACGGAAGCAAAAGAGGAGGCCGACCACGTAAACTATGGTCAGGGGAAATAGCAGAGTCTGTGGAAATCTCAATACAGGAAGCCCATAAACAGGCACTCTCCCGCTGTTTATGCTTCACCTCGATACCGCAAGGTACAAGAGGAACATGATGGGATGAGACACTACACAATGATTGCCATTTGACGGAAGACAGAATACAGTAGGTCATCACAGTAGAGGATCCGCCTACACGTCTTATGGTGCGTCGGGCAGGCGGTGCTGGGCCCGTTAGACCAAGCGGCACTATGTGGCAGATGTGTTCAGTATCTCATCGGTCGCCTTTATTTCCCAAGACATTCTTGGTACCCATTTTAGACTGCGTCGACGAGGTCAATTAGAAATACAATACGGAGGTGAAGAAATTATTATTTCTGATTGTATGTCCGATGTATGGCGCGGAAGCCTGGACATTGAACAAGCAATTAGAAAGTCGAATATAGGCCCTGGAGATGTGGATATACAGACGAATATGTCGTATTTCATGGAAACAAAAACAATCAAATGCAGAGGTTCTAGAAAAACTTGGAATGAAAAGAGGGTTGATGAAAGGAATAACAAAGAGGCAAGTGAAATATTTCGACCACGTTAAAAGACATAACACTCTTATAAAAATCATACAAGAGGGCAAGATTGCGGGCAAGCGAGCAAGAGGTAGACAACAATACAAGTGGGAAGATAACATCAAGAGATGGACGAACATCAGCCTGACAATATACTGTCAGGGCGAAAGATAGTGTTGGAGATCCATTATAGCCAACCTTCATTGTGGAGACGGCACCTGATTGATTGATTGATTGTCCGACGCAGGACATTGCAGTCAGCCCAATTTCGATTTTCTCGACAATTTGAGGTTCAGTAGTTTGCCATAGCTTTCTGAACGAGAAGTCAGCGGTGAAGACCAACTCATCGGTGTGGAATGAACCCACCATCCCGCTGTCAGCGCACAGCATGTTCAATCCCGAGCGCGTTTAAACCTCTCGGTCGCATCAAACTCCGGTAAATAAATGGATGGCCGTATCCAAAGATGCAGAATGTGACAAAGAACCTTGATGAATGGAAAAAACACGCATAGTAAAGGGGAACCCTTCAACTGAAGTCGATATCAACGGGACGGGGGAGGGGGAGGGGACACACACACACACACCCCCCCCCCCCACCCCCCGAGAGAGAGAGAGAGAGAGAGAGAGAGAGTTGATGATAAAGATAGGTGGAAACGTTCGCCCGTGTCTGTGTTTTTCCATTCGTCGAACTTCTCTGTGATACTGTGTGTTGTGTTTATACTCCGACCCCAGTTTCGAGCGTGGGATGCGGAATTGCGAACTACGTCCGTGACACCTTCGGCACTGAGCCGGCTGTAGTCCACTACTAATAATTGTTTTACTTTTCGCTCATTTGGCTTCTCCTCCTCCTTCCCCTCCCCCTTAATGGGTGTTATCTCACCGGGTGGCTAAGCCAATCTCTGAACTACTGACATTAATGACCTTTAGTCCATTGACCACACATCCAGTTCATTCCATCCACATCAAAAGCGCTAAGCGCTTAAGACGTATTCAGCCAAACAAGGATACAGAAAAGTAACCTTTGTAATTTCATGTAGTGTTTTTCATATAGTTGTGTCGGTTTGTGTTTGTTCTGTGCTGACGAAGGCTTTAGCCGCAACGTCCATTTTGTTTCTTGTAATCGTGTTCTAGTAAAGTTCACAATCTACTTCTCGTGTTTTGGTGGTTCATTAATGACTCTAGTAACTGCTCGTCAGCCGCCAAACCTCATTTTCCAATCCATAATTAACGACTCTTATCAAGATAAGTAACAGCACGGCACAGAGAAGTATAATTACAAATACAAGAACCTGCTTACTGAAAAGTAGCGTCTAGTCTGTTCGTCTGTATGGATACAACTGCCGGAGAGTGAGTAATCGAATTGTGGGAACATGGCTCGCAGTTAACAGGTTCAGTGCCAAACACAAATAGGTTTGCACCAATCAGAAATGGATGGCGGAAAATGGGAAGTAGAGGTGTGTCACAGTAATGACCTAAAAGGTGTTAATAAGGTAACAGATATGATGTTGTATTATAACGCAGTGACATTTCAGCCGTATGTAAGCCCGTGGCAGATTCGGGAAGCCGCTTAAGACGATTAATCACCCCATGACACTTAATTAGTTAAGATGTGCTATTTGAGAAGAATGTTGAATCGTGTATATTAAAGGGGGGGGGGGACGCTGGGATATTTACGCATCGCGTTCGTTAGATTGTTTTGTTTTCCAAAACCGCAAGGAAAACACACATGAAATGTATGGGGCGCATTAACACATGAGGTTTAATATAATGTAAAAAATTAACTTTATGCAGGGAAATAAATATTAGACAAGAGAGACATGGGGAGACAGAGCATGGGGGGGGGGGGGGGTGTGTGCGTGCGTGCTTGTGTGAGGAACGTTAAACAACTGAGCAAGGACTAATATAAGCAACACCAACTTCATGGTACTATCACGTGACAGAGAAGACGGAATTCATGATTCATGATCGCCATTGCCTACTCTTGATCCGGCACCTGGAGAAAAAGCTTATGGCCTGTAGATAATGCCAGAAGTTGTGTGAGCTTGCTGTATACAATTGGCGGCAACTCTTGAGTGAAACATCTAGTCACAGTTATTCTTGAGTTGCATCCCTTTAGTCAAATGCTACCGATGTTTAGTGTTATATTGGTCACGGGTTTGTGTGCGGTGGGTGTGTGGGCAAGTTGCTGCTCGATACTGTTATTTCAAATGAAGACAACTGGAACACTGTAGAGTGGATATTTTGGATGAATCCCTCCTTGTGTAGACACATGGCGATTGTGGTTATGCTTAAACATAACTCAGCCTAATGCACATGGTAACACGCCAGACAGATTAGAAACAGACAGACCATACATGATTGTATTCAAGATAAGATATTAAATACCGTGTTAGCATTTTCACAAGCAAATTATCTGTACTAACTGTGGATATGGCATTGTGTGAACATTTTCACTTTCTACTTTAAAAATGAACATTATCTTAATAAATGAAGTCGGGTCGAAATGAGATGGAAGACGGGCAACTGATGAACATTATCTTAATAAATGAGATGGAAGACGGGCAACTGAAATATTTTCGACATTTAAAAAATCCAAGGTAGCTTGCTTAGATTTGTATGGAAGAGTAAGTAGATGTGTGGGGTTGAATCGGAATGCATCTTTGCACGTGGAAAGTGTTCATCAGGGATCGACTAGACAAAACCTACTTGCATGTGCCGTGAAGACACAGTTATTGCAGTTTCATTGCAAGCAGGATGTCATGTGAAGACGACACTGCTGAAATACTTAGAATACACTGTGTTTCTTGAAGCTTGGCGTTTTGAATTAGCCGTTATAGTTTCTTCTTGAGCATTTAGTCACGGTAGGGTGTATATTGGTGATTTACTAATTAAGTAGTAAGTTAAATAGACGTGGGCAGTCAACATTTGTTGGTCACGTTATGAGAAGAAATAAATTGGAGGACCTGGTAACAACTGGCAAGATTGAGGGGAAAAGAAGAAGAGGAAGGCAGAGAAGTAAATACCTGGATGGCTTAACCGCGTGGTATGGTCGAGACAAGAACACGGAGCTGATCCGCGACTCTGGTGATCGAGTGAGATGTTTTTTTTTTTTTTTGGGTTTGGCGGTCATCCCAGACTAGCTGGTTTCCCGCCTCCCCCTGTTTTTTGGCGTGGACCTTTTGTCCCACTGTGAGCTATTGCCCACAGTGGTCCACCGGGCCCACATTTAAAGTGATGCTTATGTGAGGTGGTTTGGATCCCCGGCCCCCGATCAGACCAGGCGCACTACTGTGGGGGCAGCAAATGCGTCTGATCTTAGCCAAAGGACCGAGAACGATCATCCCGGCCTCCGACCAGCCCAAGCGCACTACTGGATAAGGGCCAGCAAATGCACTTGATCTTAGCCAGAAGGCCGAGAAGCGATCGAGTGAGATGGCGAAACATAACAGTCCTCGCTTACCGGCATATCACAAGATGATGATGAGTAAAATTAATGAAACCAAATGACGTTGTTGTTTATTGTATCCTGAAGGAGTTTTCTGCTGTGAGTCTGTGATGTAATAGGGCCATCACATTTTATAGGCCTAAATGCACGGAGAAATAGGTGGCGACTCTTAGCAGGCGAAGAACCCTTGTTCAGCAGTGCTGATGACATTATCAGCGCAATTCCCTATATACTATTATATATTATCGATTGATGTGAAATAAATCACTGTACATTCAATAATAATCTTCCCCTCTCCTCTCCCAGCCAGAAAAAAGGCGCTGTGGCATACATGTTAGCCCGCCTGTTTATCAACACCGTTGGCCGAGTTCAACCCCCAATTGTTACATTTCCCATCGGTACGGCTCCAGCGTCAAGTACTTAGGATGTATAATGTCAAATGGCAAATCAGAAGACGAGATGGAAAATAGATGCAATAAGGCAAATCAACTCACTGGATAAATGGCACCAGTACTAAAAATAAAACACGTGTCAACAGATATTTAAAAAAAAATAACCGTACAACACAATCTCGCTACTAACTCTATGCTTCCAATGCCAAAACTGGACTGTGACAGAACTAGAGAACAGAACAATTACATGACAGAACTAGAGAACAGAACAATTACAACGACGGGATTGAGATTTCTGAGAAGAATACTCAATGTTTCAAGAAGAGAGAAAATTAGAAATGAAGAAACCAGGACTAGGGGGAGGGGGGGGGGGTAGCTGCGCTAGATTTAATTAGAAACTAGCAAGTTAAATGGTTGGGCCTTATATCTAGGCTACCAACTGACAGTATACCACAACAAGCAGTGATGTACAGACCAAATGGAACCAGAAAAAGAGGCCGACTACATAAACGATGGAGAGAGGGAATAACAGAGTCCATGGAGACCTCGGTATATGAAGCCCATCATCTTTTATGTTGCATGAACTCCACAGAGGGTGAATACAAAACTTGGAACGGCAATATTTTAAAATACCCCACAGTCATTAAAAATATGCCCTGTATTTTCCCCAACAAAGTACAATCTACGGTTTAGCGTATGGTATGGGAGTGGCGGGTGAATTACAGTAACAGGAATGTACATAAACATGTCTGCTCTAATGCAACTCTTAGCTTCGGAGAATAATAACACGGGCGCGATTCTTGTCTGGCATCAATCCACACACAATATCTCCATTCGCCGGAATAAGATCAACACAGCTGTTTTACATTGGCGGTAGTGTAGGGTGGAAGGTGGCCACACACGGGTGTCCCTGGGAGTAGGTGAGTCTCACACTGCCACAATGCAGACTCACAGTCATTACAATTACACCCTATATTAGGTAGGAGATTCAAGGGGAAGAAAAGAAGATAACTTTTCCCAGTGGTGATCTTAGCGCGTTGTCGGACAGCTGTGTTAACTTTTAGAAAATGCGGTACACTGTACTGTGATAACATTCACCTTATAGAAAAGTGTCTGAGCAGGTCACACAATCTGCAGTGGGGCAAGTGACTTGGTCAGAAACTACATACCAGTAATTTGTGGAATAACGGTTATTTAATAACCTGAAACATGAACACATATTGGGGATCCAACGTTAGCCCCCTCATTCTCAGTGGTAAGCAGGCAATAACGGGCGATAATGCAGTCTGGATTATGCCAGTAATAAAACCCAAGCTGATTTTTCTTCTGCCCCTTTACCCCATTTGAAGCATAAGTTAGTTGCATATCCTTTATAGGATGTTGTATCAACCCCAGCATTTTTCGGCTGTTCGTAATTCCTGGGCAAGTTTACGTTCAGTAATTTGCCATTGATTTCTAAACGATCGACACCCATACCATTTCATAAAAATCCAACACAAGGCGGACTGTTGCCAAATCACTGACAGCTGTTTTTCGAAAGCGGTTTGAGGATTACGAAATGCGCCCGAACCCACCGCCACGGAGCGGGCGAAGCATAAGACCTCAACCAAATATAATCAAGCCGTAATATCTTTTACTGTCTCCTGCAGCTCTGAAAATGTGTCTTTATTAACTAGGTCTGTCATCCACCTGAACACACAACTATGAAATACGAAAAGAATGCATCCAGCCATTGAAATAGCACCATTGGTCTCGTAAATATATATTAGCAAAGTATAGGTCAGCTGACAAACGCATCAAAATGGGTGAAGCATTATTCGAACATATGAAGAAATAGCTTGGGCCCATCGTGTTGTACGTAAACACAAACGAATGAACCAGAAAACCAACATGACATAATCAGCACCTTCTAACAGCGTTACATTACACGAACTGCCCGAATCGAAGTCGCTATTACCGAAGATGACAGCACAACAAACAAAGGCAGAATCTCCCCAAGCGATGCCCCGAGCTGCAAATACCATTAACGGACCACACATGAGAACTTTCATCTTCCAACTTCTTTCCCCCATCAAGTGTTTGTTTGGAACTGCAGCTGTTCATGGGCACACACAAAAAAAAAAGCCGCCCTAAAATGATCCATCATCAGAGCAGGTTTAGGTTGGGAGAGATTATGTGTTTGATTAAAGCCAAACGGATATTAAAACAGGGTTGAGCTGTAAAAACAAATCTGGGATAAGATTGCCAAGTGGATGATAGGGACGAAAGAAAAGCCAAAATAGATTTATATTTGCATGTGAAGGCGATTGGTTGGCATGCGATACGAGGCGAAAATGAGGCAGACGCGGAATAAAATAATAAATACAATAAATTGTATGGAAGCAGTTTCTACTGTGGGTCGCTGATGTGATAACGCCATCACATGGTGTATGCCTGTAGCAAGCAGGAAGATGCGGCCAGTATTTGCCTCACCGTAACAAGTGACGAGCCCGACCGTGCTGATGGCATAGTTTCTGTCTGTGGGTCGCTGATGTGATAACGCCGTCACATGGTGTATGCTTGGAGCAAGCAGGAAGATGCGACCAGTCTTTGCCTCACCGGAACAAGTGACGAGCCCGACCGTGCTGATGGCATTACCATTTCATAAATAAACACACACAGTATTGTTTCGCGCTCATAGAAGGAGAAGAAGGAAGTAGCGATTAGAGGACGCACTAGACAACATAAAATTTGAAAGTTATAGTTACCGACCGGGATTCGAACCTGTCAATTCCAAATGACGACAAGCTTCGCTGCAGGAACAAGTGTACTTTGACGCATGACCAGCTAGGTCAAGTTCGCTAGCGCGCCATCAAGATGGTTTTAAGTCACTCCTTCCCCGCAAGTTACTTTAACACAGTAACACTCTAGTTCCGACGAGTTTAAGCACTCTGGTTCCGACGAGTTTAAGGAATTAAAGAAGTTAAAGCAACAGCTGGAAAGAAAGATTAAAAAAAAAACACACACACAGGCTGAGAGAGAGAGAGAGAGAGAGAGAGAGAGAGAGAGAGAGAGAGAGAGAGACGGGATATTTCTGATCAGCAGAGGCTCAAGGTTGAATATACACCATTACTGGTGTTGCCAGTATAAGGACAAAGGATTAATGGCCGCGGCCATGAGCTTTCGCCACCCAGTGTACAGGCTAAGTGGTTTATTTCCCCTCCCGATAACATCCTGAACCTTACTGGGGATTTGAACCTCTTGATTAAGATTCATGTATGCTAAGCGCCAGTCTACACGCTCTTCCACGATGGCGGGACCCCCCCCCCCCACCCCCAGTGCCTTGCTTTGCCCAAGGCCTAGAGTGCTCTGAACTCTTCCTGCCCCTGCATGATCAGATTCTCTCCGTCTAGGTCACATGTGTCAAACTCAAGGCCCGCGGGCCACATCCGGCCCGCCGTACAATCATATCAGGCCCGAGAGGTCTCAACCGACGTACAAATATATTCGGCCCAAGAGAGAAGTTTAGGCAAACATATTTTTTTATGATCACGATATAAAGTGCAAATCAAATTCCCTAATTAGCAGCCTTCCTAATGATAGGCTGCCTGAGAGCGTTCTCGCTTCGATCAGAATAAGCGAAAATAAAAGTTGTGTAGTGAGTTAGTGTTCGTCGCTATAGTTGCCTAGCAACGTTCAGATGCTCGTTTTGGATTGTCGCATAACAAAATGAAAGTAGTGTAATGCCTGGAAGTTACATCACCTTTTCCCGCTACGGCTAACCTGATATCAATCAAGCGTCTGTCGGTAGATGCACAATATTTTAAAAATCAAAGCTAGCCTTTAAAATGACCAAGAGAAAATTTGATTCTGAAAACAGAGCCTTTCAATGCCACTGGAAGGCTGAATATATGTTTACTGATATTGGCGGTAAACCTGTGTGTCTAATTTGTGGAGATAATGTGGCTGTGATCAAAGAATATTATCTGAGACAGCACTACATCAAGACAAGTTAAACAGCCTGAATGCAGAGCAGACGCTACTGAATGTAGAAGAATTAAAGAGGCATGTAACATCACAGCAGATGTTTTTCACCAAACCAAAATCACAAACTGATGCTCCAGTCAAAGCAAATCTTATTGTGTCGGAGGAGATCGCAAAATCAGGCCGACCATTTACAGAAGGAGAATTTCTGAAGCGCTGCATGATGAAAATGTGTGACGTCTTGTGTTAGATACAAAGCAGATGTTTGCAGAGGTAAGCTATAGCAGAAATACAGTTGTTGATCGGGTTTGTGAAATGGCCACTGATGTGAAAACACAGCTGGTCGACAAAGGCAAAGACTTTGTTGCATTCTCCCTTGCTGTCGATGAAAGTAATGGCATGAATGAGACTGCACACCTCGCCATCTTCATCCGTGGAAGGGACTCCAGTTTGAATGTTACAGAAGAACTATTGGACATGAAATGAGTGCATTTGACAACGACAGGAAAAGACATTTTTGACAACATATGTCAAAGTTTAACCAACATGAACCTGCCTTGGGACAAACTCGTTGGACTGACAACAGATGGAGCACTGGCGATGTTTGACGAAAAAAAGTGAACTAGTTGGAAGGATGCGGTTAAAGATGCGGGGGAACTGTACATGTGAATTGATAGCATATCACTGCGTCATACACCAAGGATCGCTGTGTGGTAAAGTCCTCAACATGGAAGATGTAATGAGCATTGTAACACAAACCGTCAACTTTATCAGAGATCATATTAATGTTTAAAAAAGGTTTAATTTTCGGCTTATTAAATGTTTATCCTGTCCGGCCCGCAACCTTACATGTGATTTGAGTTTTGGCTCGCTGGGTGATCGAGTTTGACACCCCTGGTCTAGGTCAACCAATGCATGATGTGTTGTTTTACTGTTCATGTTTTTTCGCAGAAATGAATCAACCGAGACGGGAAGTAGAATCGGTCGGCTGGACTAGAATACCAGCATACGTTATAAAATGGACGTTGCGGCTGAAGCTTTCTCACACGTGCGCGCACACACACACACATACATACATACATAACACACATACATACATAACACACACACACACACACACACACACACACACAAACTCGCACATATTAATATATAAATAAATAAAAGGTAACTTATCTATTTTCTCGTAATGTACTTGACACGCGTGTAATTCAACGCCGCACACATCAGGAATGAAATAGTGGACTGTTTGGTCTCAGCATACTACAAACGTAATGCACTTGCGAGTTGTCATTATAGCGTTTGCCCTACCTCCTTCTCTTCTCTCTCTGTATCTCTCTTACTCTCTCTCTCTCTCTCTCTCTCTCTCTCTCTCTCTCTCTCTCTGTGTGTGTCTTCCACGTACACACCATATCTCTCTCTCTCCCCCCCCCCCTCCCCCCGACGTGGACTATTAATAAAATCCACGGGTTTGTGGCCTAGGTTACGAGAAAGCATGCCTGTGTTATTTCTTTTGCATGTGTTTCTCAGTAGTAAACATTCCGAGGACAATATTATATATACACTATCCGAATAGCTCAGTTCCCTTTCGGCCCTGTGATTTCGGATTCCAATCTCCGATGGCGATCAACACATTAGCAGAATACGCAGGAACAGTTTGGGAACCACCTGGTTGGGGCAAGAGGGGACGAGGAGCGGCGACGTTGTAGGTGAGCGCTTGAGTCTGAACTCGCGTAGCGTGGTGAGTGTTTGTGTGTGGGAAGATCGAAGTGAACTGTGTACACAAGTCGGTTATCCAGATGTATTGATAGCGTGCTGTCAGTGCTCACATAGGAAACATTATTTGTAAGGCTGTTCTGCTTGCTTGCTTGCTTGCTTGTGTTCGTTGGCTTGAGCTCCAACGCTAAGTCCTGTATGTCGGATGAAGGCATCCTGTTGTCCAACATCAGTGTGATGTCATACAGGACCTGAGGTTTGCGTGAGTATCCGTTGTCCCATGTCTGGCTTATTGGTGTGCAGACTGGTGGTTCCTCGCCGTACAGGCAGACACTCTCCGACTTCGGAGGAATCGGCGATCCTACTGACTTTAGCCAGGACCCCGAAGGAACCTGTTGCCCAGGACGCTCGACGAGGACGCGTCAATAGGTCTTGGCCAGTATATAACCCGGCCCTGGTGCCTTGGAAACACTTCTGCGTCCCGTAAGGCTGTTCTAATCTGTCTTGTCTGAGTTGTTGTTTGTCTGCGTCTGCCTCCTTGTCTGTCTGCCTCCTTGTCTGTATCTCTGGTTGGCTGTCTAACCAACCAAGTAACTAACTAACTGACTGACTGACTAACTAACTAACTAACTAATTAACTAATAAACAAGCTAGCTACCTAACACAATACCTGCCTGCCTATCTCACAGCCTGTCCACCCGTCCGTCTGTCTGTTTGACAATTCGTCCCCCCTCTCTCTTCCTCTCTTCTCTCTTCTCTCTCTCTCTCTCTCTCTCTCTCTCTCTCTCTCTCTCTCTCTCTCTCTCTCTCTCTCTCTCTCTCTCTCTCTCTCTCGCTCGCATACATATTTTTGTCAAGAAGCAAACTTTTTCATACTGTTACAAATCACGAAAAAAGAACATTGCATGCATTGGGTTTGAGTAAACGGTCATTTCGTCGATGGGTGCAAGAATCTGGAATGAAACCAACACGCGATAAGCAAACGATATGTAGAAAGGCAATTGTAGACAGCTTTGACAAGGATGTCATCAGGCGAGTTATTATAAAAATTATGGATGCCAAAGAAACAGTGACTGTAAGAAAACGGAGGGTTTGGTTGAGAAAGAACAATAACATAGAGCTATCCAAAATAACTTTGTGGAAAATTATAAGGACATTAGGCTTCACTTTTAGAAAGTACAAGGGAGGTAGAAATATCCTTTGCTAGCAACCGCATTTAGGCGCCATGAGAAGCAGATACCTACGTGAAATAAGGGAAATGCGCAAAGAAAATTATGACATAGTGTAGTTGGATGAGACGTGGATCAATGCGCACCACACAAGTGAAAAGGAATTGGCAATCAGTGGATGGAAAGATAAAGCGTTATGTACCCAGTAATAAAGGACAGCGTTTGGTCATAGCCTATGCTGGTAGTACTCATAATGGCTTACTACAGAATGCCGGGCTCTTGTTCGTATCAAAGCATACAGACAATAGGGATTATCATAATGAGATGAATGGTAATGTATTTAGAGATTGGCTCGAGAATACAGTACTTCCATCCCTTGATAAACCGTCTTGTCTAATCATGGACAATGCATCATATCACAATGTTGTTGCCCAAGAAGACAAAATACCTACGGCATCGAGCACAAAGGAAGCAATAAAGATATGGCTCCGAAGGGAAAACATACCATTTCCAGAAACATATTTCAAAGTTAAAGGTGTTGTCCCTTGTAAAACAGGCGTAAAAAAGCAAGAAATATCAAATCGACAAATTGATAGAAGAGCATGACCAGGGTGCTTGAGACTTCCGCCGTATCATTCTCATTTAAACCCTATAGAACTTGTGTGGGCTACAATTAAAGGATAGGCGGCAGATGCCCTACATTCAAATTGTCTGACGTCAAGATACTAACCCAGTCCGCGCTATTAAATATTGATGAAAGTTACTGGAAAAAATGTGAGGACCATGTGTTGAAAGAAGAAGAGGACTATTGGAGAAAGGATGGATTGAATTTTATGCAACCGAGAGCATTCATCAACTTTCTGGAATCGTCCGACACAGATTAAGGTCTGAGCAGATCGCAGACCTTAATCTACGTGCACACTTAGTGGAATATTTTGCTCCAACTATTCAGACGAATTGCAGGCCCTAAACATTACAGCATCAGCATAATGTCAATGGCAACAGTTTGTATTCCACAGTGATGAATTTTCAATTCCGCAAGCCCACATCGGTGACAAAGAACTGTATTTAAACACACACACACACACACACACACACACACACACACACACACACACACACACACACTAAACGCATTGAATACCAACAGAAGAGTAATATCGCGGTGGAAACTGACTTTTTGTGGCATAACAAGAAACGTGAGAGCAAACACGTTGTCAAATTAGGGGACAACACACGTGCATACGAATCAATCTATAAATTTAAATGAAAAGAGGATCAACATCTTGGTCGTTAAGAAGAAAGCCCACTACAGAGACACTGACGACTATTTTCATAGTGCAAAACAGGTAATCATGTTCCGTCTCTGAACGGTAAACAGCAGAGTAGGCAATCTTTCACGAAGACTCAAAGCGGGTCTGTCACCCATGTATACGTGTGAACAAACTACACAGACAGCTGAACAGATCCTTAAAAATAGAAACATTATGACTAAATTTCGGTATCATTTCTGGTCACTCCATACGCACATTAACGCACAGCTATTTGGAAGCTTTCACGAACTCAATATAAAAAGCTAACATAAATACTTGTGTACACATTATTAACCAGCAGCTGAAGAAACAAGAAGGAAATGAAATATAAGGTAAGAAATATATTCCTTCTAATTTCCTGTCAATTTATACATTATTTACCCCATGCTTATGTAAATTCTCTGTCTTTACTAATATTACACATTGCACTCCTCTCGGGATTTTCCGTGGTGAAGTGGTCAAGCCGTCTAACTCGGGCTCCGAACGTTGTATGTTCGATTCCGGGCCGCGTCCTTCATTTCATGAGTGCATTTTTTCGGAGACTTCCGAGGGTGGTCACTGGAGCTACGGAGTTCGTGCTTTGTGCGACGCTTTCCACGCTGCGGAAAGAGACTGAGCCATATGGGATAAAACCCGATGCAATGCAGTCGACTATGTCGACTTTTAAGCTACTTCTTTTACTGCACCCACTCCCATATGAATCCCGATACGCCTTGTGTCGTCATGTGAATTGGCGAGGCATTCATTACTGTAAAAACAAGTTTGTTAGCGAGAAATCACTAGTTTTTCACAAAAACATCAAAGAAATGTTTCCGCTTTCGATGATTTAAGTTGCTTTTGGACCTATCAAAGACATATTCCTTGGGTGGGGGTAAATATAAGACGGCAGGAAAAATTTCATAACGATGCAACAGACAGTTTTCAAAATAATAGATCGTGAATGACGGCATTCATTTCTGGACATACTATACCTACCTACCCTTTTACGCACGCAGATAGTGGATGCGCGCTGCATCGTAGGACTCCCCCGTCTTGGCCAGATTAGAGATGATAATAGGACATCGTAGGACATTTGTCGTTCTAGGTCTCGCCCCAAGACACCCACTGGGTTGGTTGTTGCTGTTAACATACCGTGTGATCTTGAATTACGTCTGCTGTAGAGGTAATGCGGTCAGATGTATGTGCTGTAATGTAATAGAAGTGTCTAAGCGAGACAGTAATTAATCTATAACAGGGGGGGGGGGGCATTTGACAGATAGATGTGTGTTTGTGTGTGCGTGCCTCTGTCTGTCTGTCTGTCTGTCTGTCTGTCTGCCTCTCTCTGTCTAATGTCGATCTGTCTGTCTGTCTGTCTGTCTGTCTGTCGATCGGTCTGTCTACCTGTCTGGTCTGTCTGTATGCCTGTCTGTCTGCGTGCCTGTCTGATTGCCGGTATGCTTGCCTGTCTGTCAGTCTTTCTGTCTATTATCTACCTACCTAGCTTGACATCTGTCTGTCTCTCTCTCTCTCTCTCTCTCTCTCTTTCTTTCTCTCTCTCTCTCTCTCTCTCTCTCTCTCTCTCTCTCTCTCTCTCTCTCTCTCTCGTAAACGTCACCGTATCAAGAAATGGAAACGGAAACATTGTTACAGTAATGAGAAGAATCAATGTGGAAACACAAAACACATGCTCCTAAGATTGGATGTAAGTAAACATTGATAATGAATAATCGTTTCGTGTAGAAAGTGAAAACTGCTGGTACAGCCGACATTGCGTCGCAGCCGCAGTCTCTTGTGATGAAAAAAACCCACCTTCACTTGATTAACTTTTGATATTGCCAACACAGTGGTAAGTAACTAAGTGGGATTGTTAATGAGCGATGCTGTGATGGATACTGCGCATATCACACAGGCTAGGAATAGACCCTTGGGGAGAGGGGCAATGAAGAACTAGCTGATGTTAATTGGCTTCATTGGCTCGCCATGTATTATGAGGTAGTGGAAGTAGTAACCTGAGTCGTGCTTAGTGAAGGCCATCATCATCGCACTTCGCACAGGTGCATAGGTGCTTCGATCTCACCCTTAGCATCCCTATCAGCGTATGTCGACTGATAGTGCTAGCTCTGTGTTGGTTAATTAAATGTCTTGTTCTCTTGACAAAATGTTCATGTCTGGCGGCCACACGCTTCATCCCCATCTTCCTCACTCTGGACGGGGAAGCAGATTCCCAAGTGGCCTTAGTCATATGTTCGTCCAGCGTATCTTATGGCATTAATGATGTCTGGCGCATCCATTGCCCTTTCCACCTCAATCACCGCCATGTTCGTCAACTGCTCATTGCCTTTCACATCTGAGCGCCCTGGTGCATAGAAGCAATAACCTGTAATATGCAGGAAACAGTAGATTCAATTAGTTGACTGGTTATCATATCAATGAGAAGTGAGTGTGCTGCCAGTTAAAAGGAATTGTTTATATTTCGAACAAAGCAACCTCTTACGAACAATGGCATGTATCACCAGAGGTATTGAGATGAGGGCCAAGACCCAATGTCCGCTGAATCGTTAAGAGTAATATTAGCCACAGCAGCAACATCAGCAAACAACATCAACAACAACAGCATTAATGTTATCCACGGGATTCTCCCTCTTTTCTGCCTGTTATATACGGCCCAGTGACACATCATGGCAATCAGAGATACACCATAGAAAATGTTCTCCTAAGATGCATCCTCTGATGACGTGTTCTGGAACTGCCAGAGAAAGTGTAATGCAAGGAAGCCACTTCGAAGCCGACAAATGTCCATTTAAATAGCGTACAGAAATTAGAATGACAGGAGTCACTTGAAAAGAATTCAGCGAGGAAATCGATGGACTGCAACTATTCTCAGCCTGTTTAAAAAAAAAAAAAAAAAAAGGAACGTAAAGGACAAATTGGTGCCAGCTTTTGTCGATTCTTACCAGCTTTTATTGCTCTCTAGAGCACGGCAATTTGTTTACGAGTAGCATTCGAAAAGCAAGAACACTATGTTTGGTTTGCTGGTTGGTTGTTTGTGAATCCTTCAGAAGACTCCGTTTTTACTCTTAAACTCCAGGCATTTGCTTTCAGGTCGTTTGGACCCTGGAGGACGCGTGCATCTGTCGAAATGAGGTCGATATAGAGACTTTTCCTTGACTTGGTACCGAACCCATCTCCACAGCCACTGATTTGTAGAGATGTCCTGCCCTTCGTCAAGCCCAGAAACCACTGGGGTGCGCAAAACTGCCACTGAAATGTCACATCTACAGACATGAGTCGGCATAGAACAGACGAACTGGGCGGGATTAGGACCATGTTGGTAGTGTGTTTTGTATGCGGTTTGGGTATTCCACTGTCGACAGACTCCGTGGTTATAACATTAGAAGATTCACCGGAAGAAGACTGAGAGCGCCGCGAAGACACGGGACAGAGTATGTTGACACTCAGCCTCACCGAACTTCCGTGTCGACGTGGTACTTGCTGATGATTATGTTTTCTTTTACGTGTTTCAAGCATACATGGAATGATGATTATTATTGTTATTATTATAATTAAATAAATAAATGTTTGCATATCCTTTACAGGACATTGCTGTCAACATCAGCATCTTTCAGCTGATTGTTGATTTCTTGGCAAGATTACGCTCAGTAGTTTGCCATTGCTTTCTGAGCCGTCGGCTCACATACCCCGTAAGTTACCGACGCGATTCAAACCACTGCTGATTCTCACCGTCGTCACGTTACTTACGAGAGTATACGAGATTACGGAAAAAAGTCGCTAACCTCTAGGCCAGAAAGCCGGCATTAATATTATTATTATTATTATTATTATTATTATTATTATTATTATTATTATTATTATTATTATTATTTCGTTCAGTTGAAATTTATTGTCTATATCTTAAATGTCGTCTTTTGTATAAGCTTCACTTTTTGTTGTTGTTGAGTTCACTCAGATTATTGTCATTATGTTGTTGTTACACACGTAACAGTGTTTCGCATACTTCTCTTTATATTTTACGCCGGGATTTGCGGAAAACACGACATGTCTAACGTGCTCTTTGCCTTTCTTAAATGCATCACTTTATGTTTGTTTGCCATTTCTGTCATACATTAGGTAATGCTTTGGGGCTCAGTGGTCTCGATGTATGGTGTCCGCCTCGATTGCTGGAGGTCTCGGGTTCAAGCCACGGTGAGGGCCGGGATTTTTTCACGTGGACTTCTAGTAACAAAATTTCCCCAGGTCTCTGGGTAGTGAAATCGGACGCCCGTGTATATTGTTGCGCACGTAAAAAAATCCCTTGGCAGTTGGAAATCGAAAAAGAGTAGCCTAACGGCGCTGCCTGGGCAAAATTTCGAGTTAAAAATCTACCCAGAGCATTTCAGGTGCCACGGACTTCGTGCACTGAGCTGAGTTTCTCCGGATTTAGGCTTGAGTTAGGCTAGAACGGAGCACTTATGGGTTACACCCGTGTGCCGTGATGTTGATCCGTCAACTAGACTAGACTAAACTAGACTTGCTTGCACAGATCGTATCAAACACCTTATGTAGCTCTCCTTCTTTCCGTTTTGCCTCACGATTCCTGGTTTATTTGTTGTAGAAGATGAAATGAAATAACGAGCATGCTACTTTTAGAATATACGTGTCTCTAGGGAGTCGAATGAGAGCGTGTCTTGAATCATTTGCCTGTATTACGTTACAACAGTTTTGTGGCCTGGTCTTTGTTGCAGGGCTCTTGGAATGTTGTTCTCTTTTCACTGCTGCTGTTTGCTGGCGCGCTGAATACATTTTCTTTGTGAGCATTACGAGAATTGACGTCAGTAAACTTGTTGATTCTTTTTCGAAAGAATATGTATTTTACTGTTATGTTACGCTTGGATCCAAACAGCTTTGTTCGGAAATGGTTTTTCCGGCGCCGTTCTTGATGTATGTTAATAATTTAGATTGTAATGTCACGTTGTAAAGAGAGTGTGCTTTCATTTTAATTTATTTTTCTTCAGAAAATTGGGTAAGGGCTCCTTTGTGTCATATTGGGTGTATAGTGCTAGAGCCAATTGTTGGCTGTCTAGACTCCATATCGACACTATATCAACAGTATAATACCGATCGGCGCACCACGTAGAACACATTCTAGTTCCCAGTTTATGGGGCCTGGTCGACCCATGCATCGTCCGTTGATTTTAAACCAAGACCAATGGCCCGCTAGTGCAGTGCACTACCCACCACGATATCTTAGCTTATTCCATTTTAGAAGCCCCGCTACCCTTATTTCTCTCTCTCCCCCTGTCTGTCTCTCTGTGTGGTTGTCTGTAAATCTGACTATCTGTCTGTCTATCTGTCTCTCTCTCTCTCTGTGGTGGTCCTTGTGTCTGTCTGCCTGTCTGTTTGTTTATCTATCTGTCTATCTCTCTCTGAATCTCCTTGTCTCTGTTTATCTGTCTGTCTGTGTCAATATCTGACACACACAGTCCCGCTCTCTCTCTCTCTCTCTCTCTCTCTCTCTCTCTCTCTCTCTCTCTCTCTCTCTCTCTCTCTCTCTCTCTCTCTCCTGTGTGTGTGTGTGTGTATGTATGTGTGTCTCTATCTGTGTCACACAGTCTCTGTCTTTGCTTCGGTCTGTCTATCAGTCACTCCCTGTCTTTCGCTTCGTCTGTCTCTATTTTTGTCTCTGTCAGTGTTTGTCTGCATCTCTGTCTGTCCTTGTCCACCCCTCTCAATATATATATATATATATATATATATATATATATATATATATATATATATATATATATATATATATATATATATGCACCCCTCTCTACATACCTACTTACCTACCTATCTACATACCTGCTTACCTACCTATCTACATACCTACTTACCTACCTATCTACATACCTACCTTTCTTGTTATTTATAACTATAAGTCTACTGTAAATTCAAAACCTGCCAACCACCCGCAACTTTGCACCGCCCACAACTTTGCACCGCCCACTTAGAAAGCCATTGAACTATGTGGCTACAGTTTTGCACTTATTTGAGTACGTCTTCAAGAATATCATACATGAGCAGGGTGACATAGGTGACACGGCTTTACCGGGTCAATTCCGGTCCCGGGTGTTTTGCACCGTTGTACCGAAAACTTTCATGGGGCGCAAACATGTCCCGATTACTTGGTCATAATGACTGGCACCGTGCCGCCTTGAGAGACGATAGTTTGTAAAATGGCGCTATTCCTGTCCATAACACAAAGCCTGGGCTGAATTTAGAGACTGTGTGTTGCCCTTGCAGCGTGATCCCTCTTTCGGCCTGTCTAGTTTACTCCAGATTAAAGGTAACACCAATACGTCTGGAACAAGACAAGCTGCAGAAGCTGGCGGATAAGCAAAACAATGCTCTAACTGTCCGCCTGTCAGAGCTTCGATCTTAGACCAGTTGCCAAACAAGGCTTAGGGCCTGGTCTGCCCTGCCATGACATATAGTCTTTAGGTTGCATTTCGTCGCATCAGGATAAGGCTTGTACCCACCCAATTGCACTCCTCCGCCTGAAGCCGCTGGCACAATGTCGGTTGTCGGGTTTGGTAATCGCCGCCCAAAATTCGGCGCTAACAGACATAGGTAGTACCGTCTACTGTCATACGGTAGCTCAATCATTTCTAAGACCTGACACCACTATTCATAATCACCACAACTCATAATAAGAGTAAAACAATTAGTTTAATTTATGCCGACAATCTACACCTTTACCAACCTTCTCATAAAAGTAAACAACTTCTTGATTATACCTGAATCCACAATCTGACATAACTGTTGACATAAATACATAGTTCTGAGAAGTATACAAGACAAAACCTTCATTGAAGCCGTCGTTTGATGTAAGTAAATACCACAGATTGTTCTCCATGCTTGTAATATATATTTCTCTTAATGGCTGTCAGTATTTTACTCTTTCGCGTCATTATTTCGGAGTAAAACAACAAATTTATTAAAACTCTTATTTCGTTGGCGTGGTTAACTTTTTGGGCAGTTATGTTTCGCTAATTGATGGTCCTAATGTCAACATGGCATACAGATTTAAAGTGCTCGCTATTAAACTTCCTACGATTTAATGGGCTTTAAAAACGTTGACTTCTCGTTCAGAAAACAGAGGTTGTCCACTGAACGTAAATTGCCTAGAAAATGAACATGGGTTGACCGCAACGTCCTGCCAAGGACATGCATCATTTTGTTTAATGGGTGTCTCCGTGTATTATTTCCAAAATCTGGTCACCCTATGTATATACGCCATATTTGAGCGGCAATAAACACGGCTCAGTAAATCTTGTGTTCCATGAAATACTATTCTGGTTAGCGTGCACTGTCTGTCGATGCTTATATCCATGTACCCCCACACCAGTTGTTGACCCACTCACTGGATTTGGGATTGCTTGCTTGCTTGCTTGTGTTCGCTGGCTGTGATCTACAGCGCGAAGTCCTGTATGTCGGATGAAGACATCCTATTGTCCAACATCAGTGTGATGTCATACCGAACTGAGGTTTGCGTGTGTGTCCGTTGTCCCATGTCTGGCTTATTGGTATGCAGACTGGTGGTTCCTCGCCGTGCAGGCAGACACTCTCCGACTTCGGAGGAATCAACGATTTTACTGACTTTAGCCAGGACCCCAAAGGGACCTGTTGCCCAGGACGCTCGGCGAGGTCGCGTCAATAGGTCTTGGCCAGTATAGAACCCAGCCCTGGTGCCTTGGAAACACCTCTGTGTCCCGATTCTAGATCAATCTTCGTTGTATTCTGGGTCTGTGGTTGTCGTTTTTGTATAAAATACTTTCAGTTCTCTGTGATTTTAAGAACTGGTCATGGCTTTTATTCCTTCTCGGTAGGCAGATGGGTAGCGTTGTGGCCAGACGCTCGTCTGCCGGCCAGATGGTCATAGTTTAAATCCACATCGTGGAGGATTTTGACATTGACTTGGACTTGAAGTGGATGCAGTCATAAATGGGCACCGTGAAAGTCTTGGGAAGTAAAGGCGATTGGTTTTATATTGACAACATCATTCCTGGAGTAGCAGTTGGTCTATAAAATAAGGGTCTAGCACCATATGCCCCACAGGTCAGTTACCTGACTTTTTACAACAAGAA
This sequence comes from Cepaea hortensis, assembly GCA_963921405.1. Classification (NCBI taxonomy): domain Eukaryota; kingdom Metazoa; phylum Mollusca; class Gastropoda; order Stylommatophora; family Helicidae; genus Cepaea; species Cepaea hortensis. The sequence goes on from OY992878.1 coordinate 138,698,959, forward strand.
CAATTAATAAACCAAACATCCGATACATCATGCTGTGTGCAACTCATGGGCTTCAGTTAAATCGCAGTTTTGGCTTACTCAACTAGAATCAGTTAATTAACGAAATATTCGATATTATAGTCCCTATACAACTCATGTGTCTACAGTAGAGCTATTCTCACAGTTTTGGCTTATACAGTAAGGCCAGTGTGACGTTGTTGATCATGTCTGTCCACAGCTTCCTTTCTCTTGTGCTGCCAATCATGTCTGATACCGACGTTCCTCTATGCCATGATGTCAAACTGTCCCGCATTCTCTCTCTTGGCCTTCCGCTCCGACCTTCCCGTTGTGATGACATACTCCAGCTTTCATCTTGTCATGACATGCCCAGAGCCCGTGGGCTGTCCGCTCCTGATGCGAGTAGCCAGTTCTCTTTTTGAGTTAACTTCTTTCAATATATCGTCATTGCTCTTTCTACCCGTCCTCGTAGTTCGCTTAATTCTTCTATATAACGCCACCCCCGCAGCGTCCACACAATTCGCTAATTGTCAATGATTGATCTCCATATATCACGATTGGCTCAATTAATTTATTAGCCAACTAATACCAGTTAATTAACGGAAATATTTCATTCCCAAATGTATGTGTAACACGAGAAGCGACGGCAAAGGGGCACAATACACAAGCCACGGAATATATTATTTCGTTTGAATTATTATATGTCATTGTATTGCTGTGCAAAACAGTAAAAATAATGACAAACAAATCGATGAATAATTGTATCGTTATGAAATATCAATTAAAAACAATTATCTTTGTGGTATAAAGAGGCTGAAACGTGTTCTCTGGCTAGCGTTGGGACACAACACATTTATTAACCAATACACGTTCTCTCTCTCTCTCTCTCTCTCTCTCTCTCTCTCTCTCTCTCTCTCTCTCTCTCTGTCTCTGTCTGTCTGTTCTCTCTCTCTGTCTGTTCTATCTCTCTTTCTCTTTATCTCTCTCTGTTCTCTCTCATGTTCTCTCTCTCCCCCTCTCCTCTCTGTCTGCCTGTGTCTCTCTCTCCCCCTGTCTCTCTCTTTCTCTCTGTGACTGTCTCTCCCGTCTCTTTTGTTTTATCCCACCTTGTCTCTCTTTATCGTACCTTTTGTCTCTCCCCCTCTCTCTTTCATTACCTCTCCCTATTTTCATACCTCACTCTTTCTCTCTTCGTCTCTCTTTTTCTTCCTTTCCTGTGCTTTCACAATTACTCTTATCTCTTTCTTATTCATTGCCCCCTATCTATCTTTCTTAATCTTTGTATCCTTATCCTGCCCCCTCTCCCTCTTTCCCCTGCCTCTTGTCCCTAGGTGCGAATGTTTTAATATTTCCCTGTAACTGTGCAGTCCTAGCTGTCAGTGAATCCCTCAGGTTGGTCAGTTCATGTTAGACATTTGCTGAACTGAAACCACGTGCCTCATCCAGTATGGCCTCAACCTCTCTGGTTGGTGCCCGAAGTACATGTTTTGTTGTGGGATCACAATTGTGGGCACATTTCTACCAATCTGCTTGAGTGTTTTAGTCTGACTGCACTTTAGCAACAGGAATGTGAACATTAACATTCATTTGTGACGTCATTTGGTGAATTGCATTGCACTGATTGGTCAAGGTCAGGTCTGTGGCTCGGTACATTTGAGGAGCATTTATTCGTGTTTGCTTTCCTTAGCCTTTGACTGTCCACAACCTACGTGTGGGACTTTAGTGTTCCAATGACGCACACACAGCTATGCCGACGTGTAGGGTCTCCTCCTATATCGGACAGGTCAAGGGATAGGAACCAGACGGAGCGATACAAAATCCTGCTGCCTTGTAGGTAGACCGAGGACAGTCAAAGGCTTAGAAAAAACTAACCCGAAAAAAAAATGCTTGTCGAAGTCGGCAGTACTGCGCCACAGTGGTGATGACTTGTGGTGATGTTGGATCGTGTTCTCTGCTAGCTCCAGCCTTCTCGGATTATTGTGGATTCATTTTCTGCATTGCACACAGACATGATATATTTCCTTATGGACTATATGGAGCTACTCTTTATGCGTAGAAGCGAATCATGGACATTTAGCAGACAGATGAGAAATTAAGTGGAAGCTGTGGCGATTTTGTTATAAACAATAAAGATGAGAACACCATGGACGGATAGAAAGAGGAATGAAGTTATCTAGAATAAAGTAATCTCACAAAGAGAACTGGCTAATCGCTTAAAAGAAGACAGCCCGCTTCCCTTGGGCGTGTCATTAGAAAGGGAAAGCTAGAGTTTGTAGTGACAACGGGGCAGTTGGAGGGCAGGAGAAGAAGGGCTGACCATGCGAGTAGAGGTTTGACATCATATCATGGAAGAACATCAGACATTATTGGCAACACACGGGACAGAAGGCTGTAGACAGACATATCACCAACGTCATACGGCATGGACAATAAGAAAAACAGAAGTTTCTGCATTCAGGTTGTTAGTTGACATGATGGGATCATCTCGTTCCGCGGTGTCTGTCTTCTGTATGCGGCACGCCTTCATATTATCACATCAAGTGGTTAGGTTGTTTTATTTGTCGGGTTACCATGAGTTGTAATTTTCTGTTGTGTTCGCATGCAATTTACAGGGAATGTCACGAACTGTAGGGAGAGCGGGAGTAGAAGTGCAACAACTGATAGCACTGTTTAGACAATTAATCAACATATAACAGAAATGGCTATCTTCTAGGCGTTGTGCTGAAGCGTATTGGCAATGAACATGCCTACATCAGAAAAGGTAGTTTCCCCGTGTGTACCTTGACACAAAGTGTAAGCAAAGAATAGCACTAATGTAACCTGCCATACATGTCGAAAGAGGCGATTAAGTCGGTCCCTCCCGTGTGTTACCGTGACACTAAGGTTAAGCAAAGAATAATACCGGGTGCTTGTAAAGCCTCACTACACTTTGTATGTAGAACAAATTTGATTGGAAAACAAATATTTCTTCCGTTGATAACACCACTCTGTTTGGGGTGCAAAGAATTACTCCAGCAGACGACAGCCATTGGCTGCATATTGATTCACGATGGACTGTCGAACACATGTCTTGATGACGTCATTTACTTAATTTGTCAAATTTGTTCTACATACAAAGTGTAGTAAGACTTAACAAACACCCGGTACCAGTGTAACTTGCCGTGCAAGTCGTGGAGGTGACTGAGTCGGTTCCGCCCGTGTCTTACCAGGACCCTAAGAGTAAACAAAGGATATGAATACTAATCTGCCATGGATCTCGTTAGAGACTTTTAGAAGGTTTCTGTCCATGTGCTACCGAAACATTAAGGTAAGGAAAGAGTAGGAACACACTGCGACCTGCCATATATGTCGCAAAGGCGATGAAGGATGGTTGGGCAACGAACTGGCTTCCCCACTCCATAGAAAAGCTTCAGCTGCAGAATCTAACAAACCATGATCAAGTCTGAAGATAAGAAAACAAGAATAACCAAGCCAATCAAGAGGAAATGATGCTTTTCTAGAACAGGTTTGGCGCGATACGGAGGGAACCGGCAGATTTTCTTAGTTTCTTCTAGGGAAATTCCCAGAACTGGCTCATCGTTTGTTAGAACTATGAATGAATTGAGTAAAACGGCACATGTGTTATTCGAACTATAAATGAATTAAGTAAAACATCACATGTGGAGGAGATGAAATACACTGCGATGGATACTTGGGATATGCTAAAACACACGGAGAAGAGAAGTAGAAATGAATAACATGAGGAGGGCACGAACGGAGATGCAAGGGGCAACTAAGGATAGCACGGGTGAGTTGGTTGAGGGCCGGTGACGCGAAAGGGAATAAAGAGCAAAGAAAGACGAAGCGGGAAGGGACGTCCTGTTTGGTAAATCTATTGGGCCTACGGACACATATGTATGACATAATATACAAAGCCCCACATTCTTGACTGTTAGAAAACGTTTAGAAAGATAAACACAGGAACAGGAGACGGAATCACACGAGAATAATTCCGACTGCTGTCGTTTCCTTTTATGGCATTGTAATTTCAGGCCAAACCGACCAGGGCCCACGCTGATTGTTTCCATTGCCATCGGGTTTTTAAGTGGCCAGATCGATCATTCTTCTTTCTACATTTCAGCTGGGCATGGAGTTTCTCAAGTTCCCTGCTTCAGATTCTCTTTTTGCTCCCCCTGTCATTGTCAACGCTGCAGTTACCACTCCAGCCGCTTTTCTATGAAAATAGGCAGACATGTACATTTGTGTTGGTTGTTTTGTGTGGGCCGAATGCAAGTGGGGTTTGTATTATTAGTAGGAAATAAGTGCGGGTGTGAGAACTGCGCTAGTAAGATCATGAGCACTGGCGGACACGGGTTAGACACCTGGTGGTTGTCGCTTGCTAAAGTGAGAGAAACACTGACCACCTATTCCTCCCTGCTCTCAGGCCTACAAAATGTGATGGTGCTATTACATCACTGACTCATAGTAGGAAACTTCTTCGTCACAAATACATGAACCTCTTAAACAAATTGTGTAGAGTCGTCGTTGTAAGCAATCTGTATAGTAGAATTTGTGTTTTAAACAAGCTGTAAAGTATAGTTCCTTTTACAGAAACCGTATAGTAGAATGTGTGTTTTAAACAAGCTGTAAAGTATAGTTCCTTTTACAGAAACCGTGTAGTAGAATGTGTGTTTTAAACAAGCTGTAAAGTATAGTTTCTTTTACAGAAACCGTATAGTAGAATCTGTGTTTTACACAAACTGAATAGTAATCATACTTTTTTATCTCTAAATATAGATGATATTTGTCTCATTTGCCTCTGTAATACTTTGCATGTATATGTGTAATTATGTGTGTGAGCATTCTGCTCATACCTTGGAATGAGACTAGAACATTATATGCAACTATAAGAGAGAGAGAGAGAGAGAGAGAGAGAGAGAGAGAGAGAGAGAGAGAGAGAGAGAGAGAAGAGAGAGAGAAAGAAAGAAAGAGAGAGAGAGAAAGAGAGAGAGAGAGAGGCAGCGATCTTTGGTCTTGTGATATGAAGAGCGGCAACTGAAAACATCGTGACGACTGGAAAGATCGGTGGTTAAAGAAGTAGAGGCAGGCCAAGGGAAATGATACTGGATAGACTGAGACTGTGGCATGGAGGGATTTTATCAGCAGAGTTTATTCAGAACAACATGGACCGAGGTCTGTGGATACACATGCACGCTTGCGCCAGTTAGCAGTGTGCCATTATGATGATGTGTTCTTATGTGCATATTCATTCATTCATTCATTCATTCATTCATTCATTCATTCATTCATTCATTCATTCATTCATTCATTCATGTAAAATGTCCTTGGCAAAACGTCGCTCTCATTACGGGCTTCAGCAAAGATGATTTATCTTTGCCTGTTACTCTGCCGCATATATCTTCGTTCCCAAGTGATTCATACCCACGTTGTCAAGGTTTGCCGCGCGCCGCCTTCGACATGCGACATAAATGCGCTCACGATGTTTTGGTTTTTCTGGACGCTGCCTTGACTCCTAACAGTGATGTCGCTGTCTTTGTTTACCCGGCGCTGCCGTAATTATGCCGATGCTGATTTAGTTTGCCGATCTAAGTAACGCTTCACGGGAGCTCGACTCATGGGCATCCACGGTATCTCACGGATGTCTTACCGCCCTACAACGCTGACGCCTGAACCACAAAAGGTGTACAAGAAATTAAGGATATCAATGAAGTAGGGACGCATTGAGAGAGAGAGAGAGAGAGAGAGAGAGAGAGAGAGAGAGAGAGAGAGAGAGAGAGAGAGAGAGAGAGAGAGAGATCACGTCTCATAACATAAAAGCTAGATGTTACCATCCCATGAAAACCCGTAGAATAAATAAACAGATGAAGGAAATATAGGACGGATTTCAAGGACTGGCTCCAGACGGTAGACAAGCATTGCGTAGGAACGTCGAGTAGGGATTGGAAACGCAGGTCGACATTACACGGTTGTTTAATATCAAAACTAGAGGATATTTGCTGTTGCCGTTAGTCCATATTGACATATGGTTGAAGACTCAGCGTACCACTCGCTTTGTCGTTGTCAAAAATTACCTTCGCTTTTCAGAGGAGAGGTGGGCGCGTTAGTGGAGTTGATAGGGGATTGCGCTGAAAATGTCACGGACGTGGACAGAAGAAGTTTCAATGCCTGCGTTCGTCGTTCGCCAGCAGAGTGAAAGACTGACCAATTATTTCTCCATGCATCCAGGCCCACACAGTGGGACGGCCCTATTGCTCACAGAGCTACAGCAACTTCCTGCTTTGGTGCTTCGGGACATGGTTCATCTTTAGATAAAAAGTATGTCTTCTATAAAAAAAAGCGTATATATATATGTTTAAAAATACCCTTTTACATGCCTTGGTCACATTGTGCATACGGTGCTAGACCATATTTGTATAGACCAAACAGCACTTGAAAGGTGCCGTGGTCAATAGCACCTCGACAGGCCACACTTCCCAAGACATTCCAGTGGGAACCATACCAGGCTGGGCAACCTAGGAGCAGTGGTCAATTTTAAAGATGCCGATTTCAACTTATGACCACCGGGACAGCGGGAAAACGTATAGCTAATGTGCTGCGGAGCTTCATTTCCGGGAAAGTAAATAGCATTTCACATACATGTGTTTAGAAAAATCACGCCTGACCCTGGGAGTTGTTGTTACTTTGGCTTATCAGTTAACTAGCTAGAATTATCGCTAGCAAGTAACATCCGTAGCTGGAAAATCACTACCATCGCTAGCAAATCACCCTCACAGCTAGGAAAAAAGCACCATCATCGCTAGCTTATCATCTCCAAAGGTGAAAAATCACCATCATCGCCAGCAAATCACCTTCATAGATGAAAAATCACCATCATTGCTAGCAAATCACCCATTAGCTGAAAATCACCATCATAGCTAGCAAATCACCATCACCGCTAGCAAATCACCTCCATAGTTAGAAAATAATCATTATCGCTAACAAATCACCGTCATCGCTGGAAAATCACCATCATCGCCAGCAAATCACTTTCACAGCTGAAAAATCACTATCACTGCTAACATATCACCTTCATAGCTGAAAAATCACCATGATCGCTAGCAAATCACCTGCATAGCTGGAAAATCACCATCATCGCTAACAAACAATCACTATAACTGGGGAATCATTATACGTGGATTAGTTCTTCCTTACCCTTGCGTGTATGTTGTCTTGAGAAAATCGATGGTAATGAGTATCCGATGGGCTGTCACATCCAGCTTGAATATGAAGCCAGACATCACGTGAAGTGGTTTCTATAAATTGTGATAATGACGTCCAATCAGCTGCTACTGTGTGGCTACTGCCGAGAAAAGCTCTGGCATTGGAATTCCAGAAAAGCTACGGACAGATTCGACCAATGGAATTCTACAAATGCAGACTCCACGCAGTCCAGGGAGTGACACGACGCATTTGGCTCAAGGTTGAGAACTTTAAATTTCCTACTCTTAACTACAAATGTGCCTGCTCCGTGGCGCGGTTACGGACGCAGTTCGTGATCCCGCATACCCGCTTTCGAAACACAGCTGCGCGCGATTTGCCAACAGACCGTGTTGCGTTGGTTTTTTACTAATTGGTATGGGTGCCCGTCGTGCAGAAAGCAATGGCAAACTACTGTACGTAAACTTGCCAAGAGATCGCAACAGCAAAATATGCTGGAGCTGACTGCAACATCCTGTAAAGGATATGCAACTAACTTAACTACAAATGTGGGCCGAAAGTTCATGTCTGTATGGAGATAGGTAATGGGCTGACGGACAGACAGGCAGGCAGGCAGGCAGACCGACCGACCGACCGACAGACAGACAGACAGATGGGTAGGTAGATACGTAGTTTGAAAGTTAGATTCATATTATTTACATGACGTGGCAGTCAACCCCAGCGTTTTTGTTTGACTGTGATTTCTTGGCAAATATACGTTCAGTAGTTTGCCATTGTTTTCATTCATACATTTGTATGGGAACGAACGCAAGGTGGTCTGCTTCCAAATCGCCCGCAGCTGTGTTTCGATCGCGGCACGCGCGATTACGAATTGCAGTCGTAACCCATTCGCCACTGATCATATGTAGGTAGGTAGTTGTTTGTTTTTAAGTGAATGAAGACGCATCTTCGTTAAACCCACGAGGCGGTGGAATGTCGGGTAAAGAAACTGGCAAGTTATCGTTGCACCGTGTTCAAGGATACGGCTAGTTTTGTCATAGGAGCTCTGACTCCTATAACTACGGTGTAGGGATCTAAACCAGTTCTTTGCCTGGCTCCGACGCACCTGTTTCAGTGAACGTGTGCCCGACGTTTTTGGTTGTTTTCTGTTTATTTGTTAGTTGAGGAAAGAAAATGGTGATGTGGAATGAAATCTGTCACATTTCCCAGAATATCGTGATCGAGAAAAAGTTTAATTAATACCATCTCTGTAGTAGTAAAGTGTAAGGTCACGGCTTAACAAGTTGATTCAAAATAACGTATAGTATTCCCTTAATGAGTTTAAATACAAAAGACATTATCTATAGATTGCACGAAATATAAAGCGAACGAACAGAAAGAGTTTGTTGTAAAGTTAGATGACCGTGTAGTTAACACACGCTCACATTGGAACTGTAGCAGTGACTGTGTATTAGGTATTTCTGTGAAAGTATTATTCATTTATTCACGTCAAGTGATTTATAACTCTGCAGTATATACCTGACGTTATGTTCCGGGCATTAAATCAAGTATCCTAGTATTTATGGCTGCTGTGTTTAACTTAACGTGGTGAGGCAAGAAACGTATTAAGATTATCAGATATTCGCTGTAGCGGCATGAATCGATCCAAAAGTCGAGATGAAGGGCATCGAACCGACGTCCAGTTAAAAGTTTACACTGATCAGTGTGGCTCCACAGATCGCTTGTGTCGTGGCTTAATCTTCTTTCTTTTGTCCTTCAGTGCCCTATGCCGTTAAGCGTCGCAGGCTTGTGTGGTGATTGGTTTACGAACTCGCTCCGTCGCTTGGTATGCTGAGGTCATGGTGTTTTAAAGGTGTTGATGACTCCGCCGATCCATCTTTTTCGCGGTCTTCCCCTGCCTCTTGATATTTCCATGTTCATGTTGTATGCTCTTGCTGCTGGCGACATTGGGTCAATTCTCACTAGGTGGCCGAACCAGTTAAGTCTTTGTCTGTCTATGCATTTAACAACTGGTGTTGCTCCAACTGTTTTATAAATCTCCTCGTTTCTAATATACAAGAACTTAGAAATGTGAAATTATCCCTTATATATCCCTTCTTCTTCTTCAGCGTTCCGAGCTATTGGGGTTCTTTGCTGCAGATACAATGTCTCCATTCGTCTCTCTGGTTAACCTTCTCTTGCCAGTCGTTGATTCCCGAGGTCGTTGTCCAAATAAGTCAGTCCGAATTCGAGGCTTAAGTATCTGTTTCTTCACAAAATAGTTTTTACAAAGGTGTGGATGTTAACCCCACGCTTCAACCCCCAGCCTGGAGGACCAGGGTGTTTCTCTTTGTCTGTTCTCCACCCTTTGACCTGTCTGGCTTGGGAGGCCCTGCTGGTAGCTACGCTACCGCCGGCATAGCTCTCAGGATCATTGAGAAACTCAAGCTCCCCCACCACGACAAGGTGGAAACACCATCGGGGGAGCTTATACTGGTCGAATAATAATTATTATTATTCAACCTTATACATGGTTGAATAATAATAATAATAAAAAAACACATTTGTCCCTAGGTACTTTCCTGCTATGGGTCCCTGACGAGAATAGGTGGCCAATATTTCCCTCATTTTGATAAGCGACGAGCCCCAGGCGTAGAACCCGTGTCCGGCCGTGCTCACGACATTACCAGGACAACTGGCCATCAACTTGCACGCCCGCTATAGGAAGTCAGGTGTCATGGCTTAGCTTATGTTAAATCTTAAGGGACAAGTTTGATGCCAGATTTAGGGCACTGATTGACACTTGCCGGTCTCCCTGGCTTACGACTTTCTCCGTAACCCCTATATTCACGTGGGTAACGCAGTTGAGCGAGATTCTGTAGTGGATCGCGGTGCGTTGGTTACTTACGGGGGTATGTGAGTCGGTCGCTCAGAAAGCAATGGCAAACTACTGAGCGTAATCTTGCCAAGACATCAACAGCAGCTGAAAAATGCTGGTGTTGCCTGCAGTGTCCTGTAAAGGATATGCGAAAAAAAAATATTGACACTTGCAATATAAATGTTTTGCATATCCTTTACAGGACATCGCTGTCAACATCAGCATCTTTCAGCTGTATGTTGATTTCTTGGCAAGATTACGCTCAGTAGTTTGCCATTGCTTTCTGAGCGGCCGGCTCACATACCCCGTAAGTTACCGATGCGATTCGAACCACTGCTGATCCTCACCGTCGTCACGTTACTTACGAGAGTATACGAGATTACGGAGAAAAGTCGCTAACCTCTAGGCCAGGAAGCCGGCACTTGCAATATAGAAACATTAAACTAAGAATAGAGTAAATAACACGAACATTTGCACATAATGCACACAGCTTTCCAACTGTTAGGCCTCTGTGGTCCTGTCATCTTGTTGAAGAAACTCATGCACTTCCACGCTAGACCAGCTAGTTAACCTAACACTCTGGTGTCATCATTGGGCAAGTCTTTACGTTAGTTTTGGTAAAGGATCACCTTCTTTGCACATGGGTATCCACATAAGTGTCGCAGTCTCCTATCATTGATCACACAAGGGCACTGCCACCCACGAAGTCAACAAACCGGAGAACAGACAGAAAGTTAGACCGGCTAGACACGGAGATATTAAACCACTTAACCGTCAAATCTAAGGTCAAGAAACAGATGGACTGACTGAAAGACAAACGGATGGACTGACAGACGAATGCCTAGAAATAAGATTGTGGTGGTGGTGGTAGTGTTAGAAGTGCAGGAAGACTATTATGATGGGCGTGGATCCGATTGTTGTACATACAAGAATCACATATGCTATACACATTTTCGTGCGTAGGTTGTCTTGTTTTGAAATTCAGCCTGGCTTATTCAGTCTCAAATAACTGTCATAATTCTTTTCACATTTGATAAGTTTATCTTAACAAGTGAAATAGGAATCCGATTACTAATATATTATGAGTAAAAAAAAAAAAAAAAAAACTTTCATTATAAAATTTCCACTCACAGAAAATAACAGCGAAATGGCAAGGGATATTTTTCTGTTTGTTAAAGCTAATGCATTTCATTTGCAAGTAATTCATTACAGCATTAATAGATCCGCTTAGAAGTAGCGTAGGAACCTGGAACACGCACGTACACACGCGCTTGCGCTTACATATACAATGCATTATTACATTATGTTGGACATCGCAATATTTGCAGAAACACGCTCTCCTGCACTTTTCGGCGGGGTATTTGAGAGAGAGAGTGAGAGAGAGAGAGAGAGAGAGAGAGAGAGAGAGAGAGAGAGAGAGAGAGTAAGTAAACAAAAGCAAGTGCCATCTTCCCATTGAAGATCTGCTGTACTGAGTCACCAGCATCCTCGGTCCTGTGTCTGAAACGTGCATTGGTACAGGCCTGTGTCCGAGTCGGCCCTTGAAGTTGTCCACCCACGTGTACGGTTGCCTTGCTCTTGCGCTTTTCCCCTGCACTTTTCGAGCCTGCCTATCCTGTAACAAGAAGTGCCTGTGTATATTTATGGCACAAGCGCGTTCGCTCGCGCGCGCGCAAGCGCGCGCGCACACATACACACACACACACACACACACACACACACACGTCGTATTAATATCAAGTAGACGATTACAAGAAACACGATGTAGAATGCCCGTTATGTTAAACTTGAGCACACGCTGCAGTCATAACTGAATGTAATCGTTTGTACACATTGGCATCTTCACGTGTCTTGTAGATAGCTGAATGCAACAGCGTGTACACAATGCCACCTTGTTCACTGTTCTTGTTCATAGCTGCTTGTAACAATTTTTATACTACGACATCCTGTTCATTGATCTTGTTCATAGCTGCATGTAACAGACCCGGTTCACATGTTTTGCGTCGTGGATTTGATGAGACATGTCCGGCTGTCATGGACAGAAAAGAATTAAGGCGGACATAGGTTAGGAAAACTGTAATCACACACTACAACCCTCACAGAACAACAGTTCTGCAGATAGATTTATTGGTTTTCCCGCCAAGTCCACATACTCAGGCCTGCCGCGCTGTCAGCCTGTATTCCCTCAAGGTAGTTCTGTGTTGTAAATCCATTTCCTGCAGACTGTCTCCCCAGCTCGTCGATTCACGTCATAAACGCATAAATGTTGACAGTCCGCCCCATGTATCAGAGGTTTAATGACCTGGCAAAGGGGGAGGTTAAAACGGAACTTTGTACAAGGGGCTGGCCATAAGTGTTTACCACGATTACGAAGGAATAACAAGGAGCAAGTTGAAACTAGACAGATTCAAAGCTCCAAATATATGCACCAAACGTGTAAAGTACGTATTTGTTCCATTCGCGGGTTTCCAGCTTATGGTACAAGACTTAAGTTTACCCTGTTACATGGTACTACGGCTCCAACGATTTGTTAGAACAGTGGAGAAGTTAGAGGCCGGGGCTGTGGTAAAATTCCTGATTTCACAGAAAACAATGCCTACAGAAATATAGAGTGACATGGAACCAGTGTTTCATGTTTCCCGCTCCTCTCATGCTTCTGTTTAAAACAAACAAAATTGGCGTAAACAGTTGAGTAGTATGGTCGCTCAGATGTCGCTGATCTGCATAAATCTTGGAGACCAGATCAGCGTAGATTGACTGAAACGCAGCACGATTGAAGAAAATCAGTGAACAGGATCGACAAATGAGAATCTCGAAGATAGCTAGTGAAGTAAGCCTGAACGAAACAACTGTTAATAGAATTGTACACAACAGACTGAAGATAAGAAAAGTACGGGCCCATTGGATTCAGCACCTGTTAAAACAGGAACAGAAGCGAACGAGAGTAAACTGCTGTCATTTTGACGACTATGAGAGACTTGGGTTCAACATTATGACCCCCTAACCAGAAATTGTCAAGTTGTAATGACAAATTTGGGTCTGTCCAATACCTGTGAAGTCAAGAACACAGAAATCTGCTGGAAATGTGATGCTGACTGGTCGCCATGATGTCTTATTTAACAGTTTTCTGCCTCGTTGCAACACGGTTAATGGACAGTACTATGCAGATCTCCTTACCATCTGGGGGAGGGGAAAGGTGTGTGGTGTGTGAAAAGAGGCTGTATCAAGAAAACGAAGGATAGCACTCCATATCGTCCTTAATTTCATGACAACTCTTCCACTCTAAAAAGGACGGCTTATGTAGCTACTTGCTATATATTTGAATATTAAGATTCTTAATTAAACATCCGATCTGTTCTCAGAATTTGACTCCACCAGACATTTTTCATGTCCTAAATCTGAAACAACAGCTCAAAGGAAAACATTTTCATAGCCATGACGAAGTGTTACATACTGTATATGATTATTGATTTAATTCGACAAATAGAGTGTTATATGTGCTAAGGCAAGTGGTAACTATATTGAAGATATGAGTTATATCTGAAATCTCCTTCATGTTCAGGGTAATGACTGACCGCAATGCAATCTCCGCGTAGAATAAACTCGATGAAAGATCCAATCTGAAACTTAACTGATCAACAGCCAGTAACATAAAAAATTATCAATCTACAAGGTAGTCGATCATTCGTCTAGCAACTAATTCAGGATAATGCTCGCCCGGGTGATGTGATTATATACACAGATGGTTCGGTGTTGAGAGGCAGGAGAAGTGCCTGGGGGTTCTTAGCAAAAGCTAATGGTCGCCGTTTGGTGCAGGAGAGCCTGGAATATGATACCACAACATCTAGCTTAAGAATGGAGGTGGAGGCGGTCAGTGCAGCTTTCCGCTGGATGGAGAATACGATATACACACACATCGTGATTGTAACTGACTCAGAAAGCATGCTGAGTAGGGTGGGGACAGGCAAGCTTCGTACAGAGTGGCTTGCTTCGCTTCGGAAGTCACGGGTGGCAAGCATCGTCTGGATCTTTTCTCCGAGGCATGCTGGTGTACTAGAGAATGAACAGGCGGACATATTGGCTGGCTCGGCAAAACTTGGTGGAGTATTGGTGCATGATAAGGAAGACGTGGTTGCGGCCTTGTGGGAGCACGTGTACACCTCGGAGGAGCAAATGGATCACCATGGTCTGGCAAAAAGTGACAGCGAGGGGTAACGAGGGGATCTGGCCTACGATCAACGCTCAGAGGAAAGGCGAGACGGACATATAATCAGATTGCTACTGGTACTATTAGTGTTGGAACTCTTCGCTGGCTGCTGAGGATGGGGACGGAGCGCTTATGGGAATGCCCCGAATGCTGTGATGTCCGTTCCTAAATCAATCAATCAATCGTCTAGCCTTCTTCGATAAGGGCGAAAAACTCGGAGGTCCCGTGTGCACGTTGCGTATATTAAAAATCCCTCGGCAGAAAAAGAAATGCTCCACACTCCTTTGTCATCTGCATGATATAACAACTTTAATTTATTTATAAATAGCTAAAATATGAAAGTCTCCCTGGTCCAGGAGTTACACGACTTTCTCCGTAATCTCGTATACTCTCGTGAGTAACGTTACGTGCGCGAGAATTGATAGCGGTTCTCTCCGCGTCGGTAACTTTTGAGGTATGTGAGCCGGTTGCTCAGAAAGCAATGTCAAACTTCTGAGCGTAATCTTGCCAGGAGATGAACAATCAGTTGAAAGATGCTTATGTTGACAGCGATGTCCTGTAAAGGATATGCACACAAAAAAATAAAAATAAAAATGGAAATGCAACTTTCTTTCCAGATGGAATGATAGCAGACAGAAAACAACTCGCACAGATTGAAACAAATTATGACACCAACAAAGATAGTTCCCACGTTGTTGAAAACCTATATTTAGACCAATCAATTAGTATTCAAATATACTGCAGCTTTAGCAATTAGGCGGTTCCAACCAATTTTGTGCAGACCTTCGTTTTCAATTTGCAATAACCCTAGGTAAAACAAATGCTGCACATTCGAACAATATCATTGACTTTATGTTTGGAATATTTCATCCGGAAGAATATTCCACTTCCTGTGATATATGCCGGTTCTGTGGCGAAAGGCTCACGGAAGGCAGATCGTAATCCCGCATACCGCAATCTCGTATACCGCGTTCAAAACACTCCTGCGGGCGATGTGACAGCAGACCGCTTTGCGTTGGTTTTTATAAAATGGTATGAGAGCCGGTCGTTCAGAAAGTAGTGGCAAAACTTCTAAACGTAAACTTGCTCAAGAATATCAAACAGCCAAATAATTCTGGAGTTGACTGTGACGTCCTGTAAAGGATATGCAGCTGGCTTTTAAAATAACAATAATGATATATGCAGTTTTCACCGGACGAAATGCAACGAAATATGCTTGGCCATAAATCGTGCAACTTATTGCTTATAATTGTAATGTTTAATTAGTATTCGTTTTTTCCTTTTTATTGGACAGCAAATAGGTCTGTGTGTAAATTGGCCAATTAAAAGTTAGTCACATATCCTTTACAGGACGTTTGCAGTCAACACCAGCATTCTTTGTTGTTGATGTCATGGCAAGGTTACGTTCAGTAGTTTGCCATTGCTTTCTAAACGACCTGCACCCGTACCATTTAGTAAAAAAAATCAGCGCAACATATTCTGCTGCCTAATCGCGCGAAGCTGTGTTTCGAACGCGGGTATATGTGATCACACACCGCGTCTGTGACACCTTCGCCACGGAGAAAAAATTTGCCGATGACTAAACAAATTCCAGGGAATCAAAGGGCGAGGAAATGACGCTGACGCTGGGTAAGACATTCATTCATTCATTCATTCATTCATTCATTCATTCATTCATTCATTCATTCATTCATTCCTCCACCCATCCATGCGGGCAGTCAGTCAGTCAGTCAGTCAGTCAGTCAGTCAGTCGCAGAACCTCGCTCCCATAACAACCTTCCGGAAAACTTCTCGATCATAAGCAAGATGTCTCGCGCCGTCACACCCATCTGGAGATCATCCGCCACATCCTGAACCCAACTTCTCTTTGGCCTTCCTCTTCCTCTCTTCCCAGACATACACCCCTCCATTTTCGTTCTCTCCAAACTTTCATGACGTTTCATGCGTCTAAAATATTTCAATGTTCTTTGTTTTATCGTCTTTTATAGTCAACCTTCTTCAATATTCATACATTGGGGAAGAGGGGGGGGGGGCAGAAGAAATTACCCCCCCCCCCCCCCCGAAAAAAAAACAGTAAAAGCACACAAAAAACTTTTAATAGTATAGCATTAAGGTCCTTTCTCTGACATATATGGATATACGAGGCAAAAGAATTAGGAGGCGAAAACCACAAGAAGAAGAGAACTAGAGATGGAGATACAACACTGGAAGACAAGGATGGAGTTGCAGGATATAGCGGGGTAATAGTTGAGGGTGTATCCTCCTTTGGGAGACAATAGTTAATAGAAGAAGATACATTGGCCAACATTTAGTGTTTCGTGTTACAGTATGTGTGCTCTTCGGTGGTTCCCTGGAGTCAGTAGGGATGTTAATTGTGATGGAGTAGTAAACAGACACGACACACACGCACACAGTACGCACGCACGCACGCACTTTCTATGCAGTCAATGCAACACATTTGGCTCAAGAACGCAAATCCACCTCTCCGCTACGCTTAATATCAATCGTGAATCTCAAGTGATCAGTCATCTGGTGACGTCTCTCTCTCTCTCTCTCTCTCTCTCTCTCTCTCTCTCTCTCTCTCTCTCTCTCTCTTCTTTTTTTTTTCTCTCTCTCTCTCTCACACACACGTCTAAGGTCTGCATTTCCACGTTATCGGTATCTGGCGCTTTGGCCGATAAGAGAGAGAGAGAGAGAGAGAGAGAGAGAGAGAGAGAGAGAGAGAGAGAGAGATTGAGAGAGAGAGACCCTACGACATTTTGAGGAGGGTGTCGTCTTCATCACACCTGTCACATTTCCTCATACAACATTTATTGATTGACGTTTATTTTATTTTTTTTAAAGTCGGAAGTACGAGGGTAAGTTTATAGGTGTACACCACGGAGGAGCAAATAGATCACCATGGTCTGGCAAGAATGCTACAGCGAGGAGTGACGAGGGGATCTGGCCGACGCTCGACGCTTAGAGGAAAGGCGAGACACACATATAATCAGATTGCTACTGGTACTATTGGGGTTGGAACTCTTCGCTGGCTTCTGGGGGTGGGGACGGAGCGCTTATGGGAATGCCCCGAATGCTGTGATGTCGGTTCTTAAATCAATCAATCAATCAATAAACTGGTTTCAAGTTGTTACCATATTTAATTATTTTTCTACAACCATTTGTGACTTACTTATTAACACACCCTCGTAGAAAGCCAAACAGGCGCACTAGACAAGCGAACGAACGAACGGACTTTATTTTCAAAGGGTAACAAATTGGGCACGCAGGCCCGTCTTACATTCGGCCCTTCCAATCACGCATCTTTCGTTCATCAATAGCGCATAGGAAAAACATTGTTAAATGAATTTTGTAAACACAAACAATGCATATTACCATGCTATGAGACACATCCACCACCCACCCACACATCCCCCATTCACCCTGTCACAAAATGAAACCGTGTGTTTATCCGGTTGATTATTACAGAGGATTTTCGGATTAAGCGGACGATCGACCAGCGACATCTATTTGTACTAACAGAGTAAACACAGTTGTACAGGTTACATCGTGTCAGCCCATAAACACATTTGGTGGTGAGGGAGAAGGATATGGAATGGTTCCGTTTGTCATCTATACTGCCGGACATCAGACGGAAATGGCTGCTGGGATTGTCACCACGGAACAGAAGAGTGACAAGTTTGTCAACATTTGAATGCAGATGGAAGCCGTGAGATCACAGGGGCAGATGTAAAACGGAAGTACCTAGTACGGAAAACAGTGCATCTGTCAATTCTTGGTTTCCGGAACATCAAGATGATTGGCAGCTTGGTATCGAAACTCTTTGTTGGGAGTTTACAGAAACTAGCTGGCTTGTTTTGAGAATCTAGGCAATTACTGACAACTTTGACAGGATTTAAGCCAGGAAAATAGTTCTTGACAGGGGATGATTTGCCACTGTGCCACCTGTGTGGGGGAATAAAGGATAACGTCACGTGGACAACTTTGGTAGTTTGCCATATAAACTCGAGTTGAGATCAACTAGGGTGGACTTGAATAATGCTCTAGACAGAGTGCAGGGCACTGCAGTGCCAGTGGAAATAATATCTACCGTGTGTTAATTAGTGACTTAATTTTACGCGTGCCTATATGGCAGATGTAGATATGATTTATAGGACTGCAGTAGTGCCATTTAAGGTATAACTTATTATAATATATTCGTTATAATTACTATAGACTGTGGCCTTGTTAAACTATAGTGTGATGATTAGCACTGTTAGTGGAAACTAGCTAGAGTAGTGAAGTGATACTTGGCTCTGTTAGCTAGAATAGATTAGTGAAGTGTTGATAAGCTTTACTAGTTGAGAATTGAGTAATGAAGGATAATTGGGATCTTCCCGTAGGTGTCCCTGGTGGGCGGGGTTCCGCATTCTGTTTGCTGATATTTTTTCTTTGTCATAGCCTGATTCGACTCTAGGTGGGTAGCTAATCTGCTCTGTGACTAATTCTAGTTAGCTAAAGATCATTAAGCAAGGTGATAGGCTTACACTCAGCCGAAAGGATCAGTGACTAGTACTATCACCAGATGTGTCGTTTCTATCCTAGGTTCCCTACCAGATCCAAGGAAACTCAACAAGTTTTTGGGAAAAAATCAAATCCAAAAGGGAAGAACACCAGTTCAAGAGTCACTAGAGTTGCATACAGAACGTAACTTACGCTAGAAGGAAATTGATTCATCAAAGAGAGTGATGCATACTGATGCACCACACAGCATTAGACAGTAGTAACGAACCGAGAACCGGCTAAGAGTACCTAGTGTTAGTACAGCAACAATTAACATTAGAAATTAGCACTTATGGACTGAATGGTTCGATGTGCAACGAGGATGATCTGTCGACTAACTAACTAACTAACTAACTAACTGCGTACACACTGCAAAAGACTTGTGCAGTTTGTTTAGGAACATTAGGAACGGACATTGTGTAGAGTGCAACCGGTCCCTGATTAACTCTTAATACCACCGGTGTCTATTTCGGATGTTCATGAAATTGGATTACCAGAGGTCTACAGAGGCAAAGCATTATCCGGCAAGATGGTTCCGGCAACGGGTGAGACGTACTTATTCTGACGTAACGTGCTGTGGTCTATCTTTGCTGTGATCAGCTGACTGAGTTGATGTCTGAGAGACAGAGTCTACACACTTTATAGAACACGTCACACATTTTCTTCACATACACGTCTCATATACGTTACACTTTTATTTTAATAAATTACTCTTTATTAATTTCTAGAAGCAAGAGTTGTTGAGTATGTTGCGTTGGGGAAGTATGAGAAGGGGGCATAGTACGACAGTGAGAGAGTGATAGGAAAAGGTGTCTATAGGCTGATGGAGTGTGTTGGACGGAAGCTGGTGGATTCTCCAGAATATTGAGAGGGAAAAAATATTATAATGTGGGTGTCGGCTCTCTTCACTCCAGGGACGACACTGTAAAGGAGGACACGACATTATTGGGGGCTCGTAAACGTGATATTTGGACAGTGGGATCTCTCGTAAACGGGATCTTTGGACAGCGGGATCTATCGTAAACGTGATCTTTGGACAGCGAGATCTCTCGTAAACGGGATCCTTGGACAGCGGGATCTCCCGTAAACGGAATCCTTGGACAGCGAGATCTCCTGCAAGCAGGAACCTTTGACAGTGGGATCTTCTGACAACGGGGTCTTTTGACACGGGATCCTTAGTTATAAGAGGGAGATATCAGTTTGGAGAATCCAGCTAGAGTGAATGTGGATAGGGGTTAGGACTAATATCTTACCTGTTCACACTTCACACGTCTGCATAGGTCTGTGGTCCTGATTCTACTCTTGTCACTGAGTGAATGTACTGTGTGTGGTAATATCTAGATTTATAGTACTTGTTCATATATCGGTATAGTAATTTGCAGTTATATTGTACTAGACCTGCTAGCTTACCTCTCTGTATAATGGCCACCCCTAAACTTAGCACGTTAGAATTAAAGGCAAGGGGGGAAGAAATGGGATTGCCTGGGTCTTCTCTAACGGATTACATACAGGAAGTGGAGAGAGAGTATCGTCAAACAGAAAGGGATGATCGAAAGGCCGAGCCGGAATTGAGAAGGATGGAGTTGGAACAAGCAGCTAAGAAATTGGAAGCTGAGCAAGCAGCTAAGAAATTGGAAGCTGAGCAAGCAGCTAAGAAATTGGAAGCTGAGCAAGCAGCTAAAAAATTGGAAGCTGAGCAAGCAGCTAGGAAATTTGAAGCTGAGCAAGCAGCTAGGAAATTAGAAGCTGAACAGGAAGCACAGAAAAGGGAGCACGAGTACCGGATGAGGGAACTCGAGTTGAAGAGTCAATCTAATGGAGAAACTGAGGGAGCAGTTGGAGGTTCCTCCATCCCAGGCTCAACACCAGTAGGTGGACATGGGTACCAGGCCATAAAGTTTCCTTTGGTGGTCTACGAGGAGGACAAAGAGAAGATTGACCAGTACCTTCAACGCTTCGAGGCTATGTCGGTTGCTATGGGTCTGGAGCGTAACAAATGGAATCTTAAGCTATCCCAGGGATTACGCGGGACGGGTTACGAGGTTTATACTCGCCTGCCACCAGGACATGAGAACAATTATGATGAGTTAAAGACGGCTCTGCTGAAACGATTCGAGGTTACGTCACATACCTACCGGAAAAAATTTCGAGCAGCGAAACGAGAACCGGGAGAGTTGTTTGCCGCCTACAGTTTGCGTCTTAAATCTTATCTCCATAAGTGGATGGATTTGGCTGGGTTCGCACATGACTATGAGAGTCTGGAAGAGCTCATGGTGGTCGACCAGCTGAAGAAGCAAATGTCTAAACCTCTCAGGACGTTCCTGGGAGAACAAGGAGCGGAACGTATTGACCTCGTGAATAAATTAGCAGAACGGTTCGTCGAGGTACATGGGGAGGCAGGGGAGAACCTTTCCACCAACTCCAAAAGTCAAGAGAAACATGACAAGAAGAAAGCCAAAAACTCAGGAACAAAAAAGTGGGAACCTTATGTGCAAAAATCAGAGGATAGTTCAGAGAAGAAGAAGGAGGGAAGCAAGAGCACTTCAAGCTCTACACCAAAACGACCATGGTCGGAGAAGTGGTGTTCAATTTGTAAGTCACCCTCTCACAATACGAGGGACTGCAAATCGAAGGCTAAGAACCCTCACTTTGCAGCATGTCAAGTGACTTCCAAGGAGGTTGTCACAGAAAATGCCAAGGTCAACAAGGAAGCTCGCCACCAGGAGAGCTCACTCAAGTCCGACAATAGAAAATCTAGGACAGGGAAATGGTGCAACCAATGTCAGTCAAACACGCACAATGCTATTGACTGCAGAGGAGAGTCAGGAGACACTCAATTCGTCGTGTGCCCCGGGAAACCTAAGGTGGAGCCCACCGAACAGGTCGAGGCCGAGGAAGAGACTCCAGACCAGGAAAAACCACCTGTAGTGGAATTGGTAGAGGTTAACGGTCGTCAAGTGGAGTGTTTATACGACACAGGACTGGACGGGGAGGCCGTGATTTCTGCGGATCTGGTACATCCAGAACAATTCACAGGTGAAACATTGGACATACAGCCTGCACAGAAGAGTGCTGTAACCATGAAGTTGCCCATTGCTAATGTGGAGATTCGCTCAAGGTACGTCACCGGCACCATCAAGGCCGCTGTATTGACCGATCCCATTTTTCCAGTCATCCTAGGTTGCCGGTATGTCTTTCTGGGAATGCCCAGGGAGCCAATCCATATGGGAGCAATGCAGACTCGCTCTCAGACGAAAACGGAAGAGGCAGACGCAATTGTGACTAACCCAATGCCGGGGGAGCTACGAACTGCCCAGAGTGAGGATGATACTTTACGTCCTTGCTACAAAAAGCTGCAGAAAAGTGCTGATCCACCAGGACGGGGGCAGTACTACATGAAGAATAGGATACTCTACAGGAGAGCAGGAAGGGGAGACAACCTATACGGTCAGTTGGTCGTCCCGAAAGCTCATCGGTCCCAGATTCTTCATATGGGGCATACCATCTCCTTTAGTGGACACATGGGTATTGCCGCCACCATGCAGCGGATTTCCTGCCACTACTATTGGCCGGGAATGACAGATGATGTGCGTCGGTATGTGAAGTCATGCCCTGAGTGCCAGAGGGTGGCACCGAAACACTGGACAGCACCGGTGATGTTGGGTGAGATGCCCATCATGAACTCTCCTTTCGAGAGGGTAGCCATCGATATCGTGGGTCCACTTCCCAGAACTAGGAAGAGGAACATGTATATACTCACAATGGTGGATTGCTGTACAATGTGGGGTGAGGCTATACCGTTGACCACGATTGACTCGAAAAGAGTTGCGGACGCACTGATGGAGGCCTTTACCAGATTAGGCTTTCCGGATCAAATTCTGACGGATAATGGATCTCAGTTTTGTGGAAAACTCATGGAGGAGGTATTTAGGGTGTTTCACTCTAACCACATACATACCAGCCCTTACCACCCTCAAGCCAATGGACAAGTAGAGCGTTTCAACGGCACGTTGATGACAATGCTCAGGAAACTAGCGCAGGAAAAACCTGATAGGTGGGATGAATATATCCCAGCAGCACTCTTTGCCTATCGGGAAGTTCCTCATGGCTCAACAGGACTACCACCCGCTACGTTGCTGTTTGGTCGTCCAATCAAAGGACCGTTGGAAGCCATGTTGAGGAGTTGGACTGAAGAGGGGACGTCAGAAGAAGTGATCTCATCCTATCAATACGTGGAGGAACTGAAAGAAAAACTCCACAAGGGATGGACTCTGGCAAATCAAAACTTGAAAAAGGCCAGGAAAAGACATGCGGCTTACTACAACCGTAGGTCTAAAGAAAGATCTCTAGAGGTGGGAGATAAAGTCTTGTTGCGACTCCCAACGGGAAACAACAAACTGGAGATAGGTTGGCAAGGACCATTTCCCGTGGAAAGGGTGATATCCAGAACCAACTATCAGATCCGGATCCGGGGAAAGTCGAAGATTTTCCATATCAATCTCTTGCGGAAATACGAAGAGAGACCCGGAGACAAGGCAGCTCACCTCATGGCAATGGCAGTTGCAGTGGAGACAGAAGTGGGAACCAACGAGGGCAGGGAATATCCCTTGGTACACCAGGAAACCTATAGGGATGTACAAGTGAACCCTGATCTGACCTCACAGGAGAGGGAAAAGATAACCCAGGTTCTCAAGTCTCATAAGGAGATACTGACGGATAAACCAGGACGAACGAGGTTGGTGGAGTTCGAGATGACTTTGACCACACAGGAGCCGGTTCGTCAGAAGGTTTACCCAGTGCCATTCTCTAAAGAAAAGGCCCTGGAGGAGGAAATACAAAAACTGCTGGAGGATGACGTGATTGCACCATCCACATCCCCATACAATGCGGGGGTAGTTTTGTTACGCAAACCAAGTGGAGAACACCGGTTGTGTATAGACTACCGACTTCTGAACAGTCATACACAATTTCAGGTGGAACCTTTGCCGAATCCAACTCAGTTATTCGCTAGGCTCCATAAGGCTCGGTACTTTTCAAAGGTGGATCTGAGTCGGGGGTACTATCAGATACCAGTCAAACCGGAGATTCGACCACTGTTAGCTTTCAGTACACCCAGTGGACACTACGAATTCAAGGTCATGCCCTTTGGACTCAGCAATGCACCTAGTGTGTTTACACGCATGATGAGGACTTTACTAGATCCGTTACAGGATCCGTCCATCATCTCATTCATGGATGATATTCTGATTTCCAGTGACAGCCTGGATGACCACTTACAATCCTTGGAGAGAGTGTTTAATAGGCTCAAGGAAGCAGGGCTTACTGCTCGTCCAACCAAGTGCATGATTGGTTACCAGACTCTGGAATTTCTAGGTCACACCATCACTCCAGGACACATTGTTCCAGAAGAGAAGAACCTGGAGAAAATGAGAAATGCACCAAGGCCAAAAACGAAGAAGGATGTGCGATCTTTTCTCTCGTTGTGTGGGTTCTACCACAAATTTATCCCACATTTCACGGAATTGGGAGCTCCGTTGACGGAAACCTTGAAAAAGGGATTCCCGGATCAAATCATTTGGACACCAGAATGTGAGAATGCCTATAGTCAGTTAAAGGAGGCCTTCGTCAGCAAACCTGTAATACAGCTCCCTGACCTTTCCAAACAATTTGTGTTGAGAACGGATGCAAGTGCGATTGGAATTGGAGCCGCTTTGTTACAGGAAGGAAAAGACGATGCTTCGGTTTTGAAACCTGTGGCATACGCAAGTAAGAAACTTCTACAGGCGGAGAGGAATTATTCAACCGTCGAGAGAGAATGCTTGTCCCTCGTATGGGCAGTGCAAAAATTTCAGCCATATTTGTATGGAGTTAAGTTTCGGGTCCAGTCGGATCATCAGCCCCTGATGTTCCTGGCTACTTCTCAGAAGCTCAACGCACGTTTGATGCGGTGGTCGTTGTTACTTCAACCGTATAATTTCACAGTAGAGTACATTCCTGGGAAGGAAAATGTTGGAGCGGATTTCTTGTCAAGACACCCAGCTCCTGAAGAAGAAGAATGAATCATCTGGACTAAACTCACGGTGGAGAAGAGTGAGATGGACTACTCTCTTAGGAGGGGGCCTATGTCACAAAATGAAACCGTGTGTTTATCCGGTTGATTATTACAGAGGATTTTCGGATTAAGCGGACGATCGACCAGCGACATCTATTTGTACTAACAGAGTAAACACAGTTGTACAGGTTACATCGTGTCAGCCCATAAACACATTTGGTGGTGAGGGAGAAGGATATGGAATGGTTCCGTTTGTCATCTATACTGCCGGACATCAGACGGAAATGGCTGCTGGGATTGTCACCACGGAACAGAAGAGTGACAAGTTTGTCAACATTTGAATGCAGATGGAAGCCGTGAGATCACAGGGGCAGATGTAAAACGGAAGTACCTAGTACGGAAAACAGTGCATCTGTCAATTCTTGGTTTCCGGAACATCAAGATGATTGGCAGCTTGGTATCGAAACTCTTTGTTGGGAGTTTACAGAAACTAGCTGGCTTGTTTTGAGAATCTAGGCAATTACTGACAACTTTGACAGGATTTAAGCCAGGAAAATAGTTCTTGACAGGGGATGATTTGCCACTGTGCCACCTGTGTGGGGGAGTAAAGGATAACGTCACGTGGACAACTTTGGTAGTTTGCCATATAAACTCGAGTTGAGATCAACTAGGGTGGACTTGAATAATGCTCTAGACAGAGTGCAGGGCACTGCAGTGCCAGTGGAAATAATATCTACCGTGTGTTAATTAGTGACTTAATTTTACGCGTGCCTATATGGCAGATGTAGATATGATTTATAGGACTGCAGTAGTGCCATTTAAGGTATAACTTATTATAATATATTCGTTATAATTACTATAGACTGTGGCCTTGTTAAACTATAGTGTGATGATTAGCACTGTTAGTGGAAACTAGCTAGAGTAGTGAAGTGATACTTGGCTCTGTTAGCTAGAATAGATTAGTGAAGTGTTGATAAGCTTTACTAGTTGAGAATTGAGTAATGAAGGATAATTGGGATCTTCCCGTAGGTGTCCCTGGTGGGCGGGGTTCCGCATTCTGTTTGCTGATATTTTTTCTTTGTCATAGCCTGATTCGACTCTAGGTGGGTAGCTAATCTGCTCTGTGACTAATTCTAGTTAGCTAAAGATCATTAAGCAAGGTGATAGGCTTACACTCAGCCGAAAGGATCAGTGACTAGTACTATCACCAGATGTGTCGTTTCTATCCTAGGTTCCCTACCAGATCCAAGGAAACTCAACAAGTTTTTGGGAAAAAATCAAATCCAAAAGGGAAGAACACCAGTTCAAGAGTCACTAGAGTTGCATACAGAACGTAACTTACGCTAGAAGGAAATTGATTCATCAAAGAGAGTGATGCATACTGATGCACCACACAGCATTAGACAGTAGTAACGAACCGAGAACCGGCGAAGAGTACCTAGTGTTAGTACAGCAACAATTAACATTAGAAATTAGCACTTATGGACTGAATGGTTCGATGTGCAACGAGGATGATCTGTCGACTAACTAACTAACTAACTAACTAACTGCGTACACCCTGCAAAAGACTTGTGCAGTTTGTTTAGGAACATTAGGAACGGACATTGTGTAGAGTGCAACCGGTCCCTGATTAACTCTTAATACCACCGGTGTCTATTTCGGATGTTCATGAAATTGGATTACCAGAGGTCTACAGAGGCAAAGCATTATCCGGCAAGATGGTTCCGGCAACGGGTGAGACGTACTTGTTCTGACGTAACGTGCTGTGGTCTATCTTTGCTGTGATCAGCTGACTGAGTTGATGTCTGAGAGACAGAGTCTACACACTTTATAGAACACGTCACACATTTTCTTCACATACACGTCTCATATACGTTACACTTTTATTTTAATAAATTACTCTTTATTAATTTCTAGAAGCAAGAGTTGTTGAGTATGTTGCGTTGGGGAAGTATGAGAAGGGGGCATAGTACGACAGTGAGAGAGTGATAGGAAAAGGTGTCCATAGGCTGATGGAGTGTGTTGGACGGAAGCTGGTGGATTCTCCAGAATATTGAGAGGGAAAAAATATTATAATGTGGGTGTCGGCTCTCTTCACTCCAGGGACGACACTGTAAAGGAGGACACGACACACCCACACATCCCCCACCCAACCACACACACACACCCCAGGCACACATACATCCCCCCACCCATCCATCACATCCCCACACCTACACATCTCCCCACATACACATCTCCCCACCCACACACACTCCCACCAACCACACATCCCATCCGCCCACACCCCAAGCACACATACATTCCCCAACCCACACATCCCCCACCCACACACATCTCCCCACCCACTCACATATCCTCCACCCATACCATTACCCACCAACAATCACCCACCCACATATCCTCCTCCACCCACACACCTCCAACCACCCAGCCAAACACATCCCTCAACCACACATCCCCCACGTACACACACACACACACACACACCTCTCCACCATCTCACATATCCCGCATCTTCTTCTTCTTCTTCTTCAGCGTTCCGAGCCATTGAGGTTCTTTGCTGCAAATACAATCCGTCTCCATTCGTCTCTCTGGTGGACCTTCTCTTGCCAGTCGTTGATTCCAAGTGCTTGTAGGTCTGTACATGTATTATCTCTCCACCGTCTTCTTGGTCTACCTCGGGGTCTACGGCCATTTATTTCCTGAGTGTAAGCGAGTTTTGTTTCCCTATTATCTTCCATTCTTTCTATATGCCCCAGCCATTGTAGTCTATTAGCCTTCATGATACCAGTGATTAGCGGGGACTTAAACAGATCATAAATGTCTTTGTTACTTCTTCTTTTCCACTCTCCACTTTGTGTATCCCTAATGGGTCCAAAGATGCGTCTTAAAATTTTGTTCTCAAAGGTTTGTAACAAGGCTTCGTCTCCTTTCGTTGTACTCCAGGTTTCAGAGCCATACAGCACAACTGGTCTGATCAGTGTTTTGTATATTGTGATTTTGGTGTTACGAGATAGCGCCTTTGATTTTAGTAGATGTTGTAGTGCATAGTATATCTTATTTCCAGAGTTGATTCTAGTTTGTATTTCTTCCCTTATGATGTTGGAGCAGTTGAAGATCGTACCCAGGTATTTGTATGTTTCCGTTCTTTTAATGGTCATATTATCTATTTGTATGTGGCCAGAGTTTCTAGCCATTCCGTCTCTTGAAATTACCATATATTCTGTCTTATCTTGGTTGATAACCAGCCCCATCTGTTGGGCTTTTTCCTTTAAGTGAGTCAATATTTCCAATGTCTTTTGTTCACTTTGCCCTATAATATCTATATCATCTGCATAACCAAGCAGCTTGGATGTTCCTCCAATATCACATTCCTCCTTTACCTTCCTTACAACTTTCTCTAGAGCCAGATTGAAGAGTAGCGGCGATAGTGCATCACCCTGTTTCAAGCCAGATGTTATTTGGAAGGGGTCTGATTTCCTGCCTTTATATGTTACTATATTATAAGTATCTTCCATGCATAGTCTGGTCATGTTGATTAACTTCCTTGGTATTCCAAATTCCTGCATAGCATTCCATAGACTATTCCTATGGACACTATCATAAGCCTTTTTAAAATCCACAAAAATGTTATGGAGATCTCTTTTATATTCCCAATGTTTCTCGGCTATTTGTCGTAAGATAAATATCTGATCTATTGTTGATCTGTTTTGTCTAAAACCCGCCTGGTAGTCACCTAATATGTCTTCTGAATATGGTTTTAGTCTATTTAGTAATACTGCGGATAGTATCTTATAGCTTGTGGACAGTAGTGATATTCCTCTATAATTTCCACATTGGAACTTGTCTCCTTTCTTAAAGATAGGTATCAATAATGACTCTTTCCAGTCATGGGGTAATTCTTCTGTCCTCCAGATTTTTATTATTAGTTCGTATAGCTTTAGATGTAATGCATGGCCACCTGCCTTTATAAATTCAGCAGCAATTCCATCAGTCCCAGTTGCCTTATTGTTTTTAAGTCGTGTGATTACATATAGGATTTCTTCAAATGTAGGTTCTTCAATTTGTGGTTCGCATGTTAGAACCTCTTCCTGTGAGAAAATGTTACTTGGAGCTTCACAATTTAGTAATTCAATAAAATATTCTTTCCATGTGTTGCACATTTCCTCATTGGTATTTATCATATTCCCATTTTTGTCTTTTAAACCATATGTGTTTTGTTGGTGCCCTCGTTTCATTGACTTCAGTTCTTTAAAAAATTTTCTGGATTCATTTTTCTGGTGATTAGTTTCCATATCTTTGATTATATTACTCATATATTCTCGCTTCTGCTGTCTGACTATTTTTGTAGCCTCTTTACATTCATTTCTATAATGCTCTTCCTTTTGGATGTTATTGATGTCATTTAACCATACATGTCTGGCATTCTTCTTCCTAATGACTGCTTCTTCACATTTTTGATTGAACCATCTGTTCTTTCTATGCGTGGTTAACACACCGAGACATTCTTCTGCGGTAGACTGAATTGTATTCTTGATGTTCAACCAAGTTTGGTCAATGCTTTCCTCCAAAGGGTTTTGCAGAGTTTCAAGTTTACATTTTATTTCATCTGTAAATTTCTCTTTGACTGTAATGTCTTGCAGTTTTTCTCTGTTATATGTTGGGTGTAATCTTTGTAATTTAGTATAGAAAGCTCTCTTAAGTTTTATTTTAAATTTTGCTCCAACGAGGAAGTGGTCACTGTGGCACTCAGCTCCTCTATAACTTCTGACTTGCTGTATGTTTGATGCATTTCTGTTGTTAATTAAAATGTGATCTATTTGATTATAGGTTCTCTTGTCACATGATTTAAAAGTTTATTTGTGTATATCCTTTCTTTGTAGTCTGGTACTGCTAACCTGCAGTCCTTTGGCTTCTGCCAGGTTGATGACTCTCCATCCATTATCATTTGAAGTTGTATGTAGGCTTTCCATACCGGCCACTTTTTTATTAGTTTGCTCTCTCCCTATTTTTGCATTGAAGTCTCCCAGCACAATCAGGATGTCCTGTTTGGGGGTTTCTTCTATGACATCTTCCAGATCATTATAAAAGTCTTCTTTAATATCATCTTCTTTCTCTTCAGTAGGTGCATGTACATTAATCATTGTTATATTTTTCCATTTACCTTTTATTCGTAATTTACTAATCCTGTCATTAAAAGCTTTAAAGTTTAAAACGTTCCCCCATAACTCTTTTATATCCCGCATCTACCCACACACAAATTCCGCACCCACCCACACAATCTTCCATCTCCCCCAGTCGACTCACAGATCCCGAGCCCACCCATACAAACATCTCCCACCATCTCCTAACCTACACACACTCACCCATCCACACATCCTCCACCCATCCACACATCTTCCACCCACCCATCCCGCAACCAAACATCCCTTAACCACACACCCGTACCCATATACAATCACCCACCCATACATCCTGTACCCACCCATCCATCCCCCAGCCACACATCCCTTAACCACACACCCCTAGCAAGACATGTAATGAACGACCGAGTTTGAGTGTCTAACTGGACACGCTGTGAAGTCGACTTGTGTTCTTTAGGCAGGTCAAAGTAAAGCGCCGATTTACACGGCCTGGGGTCTGTTAGGCACATGATGCTAGTCCCGTTCGGCGATCCATGTCTTTGATGTCACACAAGGTGTCTTTACTTTCCCAGAACACTTCCTGACATCGATTTTAGACAGGGTCCACCCGGGAACACAGTTCAATCCTCAAATAATTGTATGGGGATTTGAACACATGCCAATTGGGTCATTGTTGATTCTTCAGCATGGCTTTGTTCTGTTTGGGAGCGTTACGTTCGAATCTCGATGTGGCTAGATATTGAATTTATGCTTTTATTTTCTTGTTTGTAATTTTCCTCCTTCTCCTCCTCCTCTTCCTCCTCCTCCTCTTCTTCTTCTTCTTCTTCTTCTTCTTCTTCTTCTTCTTCTTCTTCTTCTTCTTCTTCTTCTTCTTCTTCTTCTTCTTCTTCTTCTTCTTCTTCTTCTTCTATTTTGGCATGACATCCCAGTATCCATGTCCGCTAACTTTTTCCAAACCTCGCGTTCCTTGTTATCATGTTTTATTAAAACATATTATTTAACGCCATGGGTAGTTCTGGGAGCAACGGCTTGTTCAACTGACAACACGTGAACGCCACCTGAGAAAGAAAGAAATATTCTGCACGAAACGTGGACAAACATTCACTTCCTGTAATATGTTTTCTGTCTTTGGTGCTCTTGCCGACTGTGTAACGAAGAGGTTTTGGACGCGATCCGTAATACCGCATACAGCTTTCGAAACACAGCGCCTTGCGTTGGTTTCCATACAATGGACGAGTGCCGGTCGTTCAGAAAGCAATGGCAAACTAATGAACGCAAAAACCTTGCCAAGAAATCACAAACAGCCAAAACATGCTGGAGTTAACTGAAACGTCTTGTAATGGATATGAAACTTTGTTTTTGTTCCGCTTTGACCTCAAGCGTAATCCATACACGTGCTTTATTGCACTGGACTGATATTTGCGCGCAAATTAGCTATATTACCAGTGTCCCTCGCCATCAGGCGAACCCACCCCGACTTCATAAGTACTTGTAATTTACATCCTCGAGTCAAGGACGAGAAGCCAAGATTTTAGTCCAATTGACCGTTGCAGGGATTGAATCCGCTATCTCGGGATAAGCACACCGGTTGTTTAAGAACGATCGCTCTGATCCATTCATCCACGCTGCCCTCCCCTGTAATAGTTAACACCGAGCGATCAGGTTGCTAAATCAAGGTAAGAATCATCCTAGTGATTATTTCCTCCACGTATAGAGGCCAAAATGTCCCCCACCAGAAGAAGAGAGGGACGCTAACGCTGTATTGATTCCTGTCCGGTGCTGTTCAGAGGCCATGCCCGGCTCGCGCGACTTTCTCTGCGTCATGTGTATCTGGTATCCCTCATCGTACCGGTGCATGTGAGGACAGCAAGCCACCAACTGTTTCCAGCGTGTCTCCTTGAATTGTCAGTTGTCTTTAATGTAATAGTGTGTTCGAACTTGTTTCCTCGGGATTTAGTTTGACCTGCCATTGCAAGATACTGATTCTGGTGCCGAGGCATGCTATTTGTTTGCTCTCAGTGTATGCGTTTCAGGATCTTACAGCTGTTGCTTTCCGTTATTGTCAATGATCTGTATTGTGTAAAATGTATACCATCATAATTGTAATACAGAATGTTAGTATTAAAACTGTTCTATGAATATGAACGTCAGTCATTTTCATACATTCCTGTATGTTTGTGATTGGGGTCAGCTGGCCCATTGGTTGGGATACTTGTTTCTCAATCTGAGCAACGAGGTTCTAACCTCCCGGTAAGACAGCGAATGTTTATCTACGGAGAAATTTTAAAAATCTTACCCAGATCTCGGCGTGATGACGCCTATGAAGAAAGTGGCCTTTAACCTCACCTGATCGTTGTCTGTTGGACTCCGTGGCGAAGTTGTTAGCCCGTTGCCTCGTGCTCGGAACGTCGTTTGTTCATGTGTGGCCTGCGTCGCCCAGCCACGAATGTAATTTTTTGGGAAACCCCTGGGGTCATCGCTGGAGTTCATGCTTGTTGCGATATGCTCTCGGCAGGCGGCTGTGGGATAGACCGGACCAGATGGAGCAAAATTAGGTCGAACTGAGTTGATCCTCAACTAACCATTAACGTTTAACTTTAACCTTTGTTATTGACGTATATTATTTCGCTTGCCTGCTTCCTCGGTGGCCATGTGTTCGAATCGACATTGCTGCGGATTTTAAAAATTCCTATTGGCTCTCAGGCCTATAATGGGTACCATGATGTCTCCTGGGAAGTAACAGGAAATAGTGTGATATTTACCACGTCACTTATGGTCTGTGCGAGGCCATTGCCCTATGCCCATTGTAAAAGGGTCCTTACTTAATTAACCTCGCTCATATTTGTTAAGATTTATATTGTGTTACGAGAGCTGGACGCTTGGGCTCGCCGCCTGCTAACTGAAGGAAACATTGGCTATCTATTCCTCCGTGTATTCAGACCTACTCAATATCACACCACATTCTCCACAGCAGGAAGCTGCTTCGGGTTACGTTAATTTTTAAAAAACTATTACATTATATATTAACTGTTTTTCGTTATTCATTACTTCATTCGTTCGTTCATTCATTCATTCAGTCACTCGGTCATTCATTCATTCAGTAGCATGTTCTTTGCAGAATCTCTCCCCCATAACAACCATCCGGAAAACTTCTTGGTCATAAGCAAAATGTCCCGCGTCTGATACACCCATTTGGAGATCATCTGTCATATCCTGCACCCATCTTCTCTTTGGCCTTCCTCTTCCTCTATTCCCAGACATATACCCCTCCATTGGTGTTCTCTCCAAACTTTCATGATGTTTGAAATGACAATATTTCTTCTGTTTTATCGTCTTTAGTAGCCAACCTTCTTCAGTATTCAGCTCTTGTCGTATGGATTCATTTGTTCTCTTCTGTATCAAAGATATTCTTAGAATTCGTCTATAACATTTATATTCAAAGGCATTTATGGGCTGTTCAGCTTGTTTAGTAATTGTCCAGGTCTTATGTTTATGAGAAATATTATACTCAGTCCATTTGTCAACTCTTTCACTCCCGTAAGCTTTCGCAGCAGAGTTTTCCAAGGGGAAAATAACCACCATAACAATTATGAGGACGTGACTTTCACAGAGATTGTATGCACAGAGGAAGTGGCTGCTGGGAAAGCTTGGTGT
The DNA here is from genome assembly GCA_963921405.1 of Cepaea hortensis. Lineage (NCBI taxonomy): Eukaryota > Metazoa > Mollusca > Gastropoda > Stylommatophora > Helicidae > Cepaea > Cepaea hortensis. Next base: position 138,732,612 of record OY992878.1, read on the forward strand.
CTTTGGTGTGCTTCTAACCAGTGCAGCAAGGAGGAGATACAAATTATGTGATGTTGATAGTCAAGGGAAAGAGTCATTCGCACATTACATGATAGTTGTTAGTCGTAGGAAAGAGTCAGTTACACATTATGTGATAGTTGATCATTTACTGTCATCTACTGGTGTTAACCGGAAAGAGTCAGTCACACATTATGTGATAGTTGATCATCTACTGTCATCTACAGGTATTAATCGGAGAGTCATTCGCACATTATGTGATAGTTGCTAGTCGTAGGAAAGAGTCAGTTACACATTATGTAATAGTTGATCATCTACTGTCATCTACTGGTGTTAACCGGAAAGAGTCAGTCATACGAGTACATCACGTAATAGTTGGTATTCATCGGAAAGAGTCAATCACACATTATGTGATAGTTGATAGTCATGGGGAAAAGTGATTCACACATTATGTGATAGTTGATAGTCGCGGGGAAGAGTTAATCTCACATTATGTGATAGCTGGTATTCATCGGAAAAAGTGAACTACACATTATGTGATAGTTGGTATTGAGAGGAAGAAATCAGTCACCCGTTACGAGTTGTTTGGAACTGAAAAAAAGTTAAGTTAATCAGACTTTCGAAAATATATTGTTAAGTTTCCGTCGAGCAAATAACCTTTTATGTGTGCATATGTTTGTTCAATGATCTTATGTCTAAACAGATGACAAGTAAACATTCGGATGATTTTCCGAATGTTGGATAGTTTAACTGCGTCGTCTCCAAGGTGCACGCGAAACAAACTATCATGAATAATAATAATTATATATATATATATATATATATATATATATATATATATATATATATATATATATATATATATATATATATATATTCAGATCATGAATTGTTCACATATTCGGATGTCTTTAGATATTCTTGGGGCGACACTAGTGTACAAATTTTATTCAACGCCTATTTTCAACATCCTTCTGTTCAATTTTTCAATATTCTTTTGTTTAATGATAACGTTATTTCAGACATGGAGTAGTGCATCATTGACTTCTTAATTTGTGGATCTGTTTTTGTTGTTAAATCAGCATCTTCGATGGTTTATTTATGAGTAAAATTATCCACGATTAGTTATTTAATCACGGGCATTGTGTTTCTCTACTTTATTCTAGGCTACGTTCGAAGAATGCTATAGTATCTTTACATGTCACTCCACATTTCCAAGTGTGTGACCTACTCATAAATTGATTTCTTTCACACGAGTTTTCTGAATATCTTTGTAACTGCCATCATAGTGAAACTAACCATAATAGATTATTATTAGTGATGATGCAAGAGCTAAACTGATGCAACTGCCGATATCGTGAAACTAAACATATTATATTGATATTAGTGATGATGGAAAACTAAACTGACACAACCGCCGACATCGTGAAACTAAACATAGTAAATTGATATTAGTTATGATGGAAAACTAAACTGATGCAACCGCCGACATCGTGAAACTAAACATAGTATAAAGGCAGGGCCGCGATGACCTGATAGGACTCTGATAGAGCATCAATAAATGCAGTGCAACTCGAAGATAGATTAAATAGCGCTTTCTTTTAATTATGAAAGATGGGAATGTGGGGACAGTACATTATCGTAATGAATATTAGCAGGCATAATGGGCCGAGGTTGAATAGAGTGCGGAAATGAACTCGTGTTATATCAGTGTAAACAAGGACAGTTTTATTGACACGGTTGGCTGCTTTTCATTAGATGGGTATATTAAACTGTTGCTGGACATTAACAAGGCGTTGCGTTCAGTTAAGTATACATTAGAATGCTAAACACACGTTTGTTTTGTGTCTGAATATTTCATATGAAAAATATTTCGTAGTAAATGAAATTACAAGTAAAAGGTCCTTGCCCACGCTTTGGGGGCGTATTGAGAATTGCCAGCCCTCCCTCCTTTTGGGGGTGGGGGTGGGAAACAACTGATATTCAATGGCCTTCGTTGCATTCCGGAACATCTTTTGGTTCTCTTTTTAAGTTGGGTCGACCTGGGAGTCCGCGTCAATTAAAAGAAAATAAATTCCCGCATCTATGGGGGATTCAAGCACGATCACCTCGCCTGCAGAGGTACGTGCGAGCCGTTGTGATACAGCAACCTTCTGCATATGAGGGTGGTGGGGGGGGGGGGGGGCTGGTAGAAGAAATGACAGCAGAGAAGAGTGAAATATTGTTGGCACAGTGTGACACATGACACGTTTATTGAAACCATTCTGGATGGAAAATCGAAGGCAATCAAGCAACACGGAGAGAGGATTAACAGTATGAAGAACAAGACTGAGAGATGGTTGAACAGCAGGCTGCCAGAGTGTACAAGTATGGCAACAGACTCAGTTCTGACGATACATTCATAGCAAATTTCATTGCAAAGGCGGCACTTAATTGTATGAGAGAGAGAGAGAGAGAGAGAGAGAGAGAGAGAGAGAGAGAGAGAGAGAGAGAGAGAGAGAGAGAGAGAGAGAGAGAGAGATGTACAAATCTGTGAGCTTACTAATATGACAATATTAAGCCCGTTAATTATTAGATTTGCTGAAAATGTGCATACATTCCGATATCTTTTCTTCACACAGCTTAGGAAAAACACCACGGATTGTAGATTACTGAATCCAATCTACTTCCGTCATTATGTTAATGGGTGTGTCATATGCAGTGTCCTATTCCCACCTTTGAACAATATTCTGGGTATATGAACACAGGCCCAAAACGTGTACATTTGCTGGTTAAATTACCAGTCGGTTCTATAAGTAAGTTCAATTCTCCATGACATAAGCACGGCAGCCTGTGATATCTGTACAGTGATAGGTTCAAGTCGGGCGCGGGTAAAATCGATATAATTATACCGAGACAGGTGACTTTCACAGGGCTCCCTGGGGTGTCATCATCACTCTCGCTGGAAGTGTGAACCAGAAAACCCAGACAGGTCCTACGGGACAAGAGCGACGCTAAGGGCATCAGCATACTAGTCTGATTCCGCCCGTGTTATTGTCATAAAAGTTAGATCATGCCCTTGGGACAATTAACATCCTGCAAAGATCGTCTTGCGGTGTTTAGTCTTACCTCTTCAACGAAATTGCATCAAAACCATGGCAGATTATTTTCAAATGCACCGGAAGCCTAGACGCTGTTGTGGACATGTTAGAAAAAATTAGTTGCTTGTCCTTTATAGGACGTCGCAATCAACCCCAGCATTTGTTTGATTCTTTGTGATTTACCATGCAAGTTAACGTTCAGTAGTTTACAATTACTTTTTGAACGACCGACGCTCAGACCATTCTTATCAATTAACACAATGCGATCAGCTCCCAAATGGCGTGCAGTTGATTTCGAACGCGGTATGCCGATTGCGAATCATGTTCGCCAACCCTTCGCCACAGACGTCGGCTGTGGACACCATGTAAATGGCTAGTGGAGTGGCATTTGTCCGGTTTCGTGTTGTGTTCTTGGCTTTTTGAAGAAGAGTCGTGCGGGAATAATTCGCTCGTAAAATTCCAGCACGCTGTGAGAAGAGGGGAGAGGCAGTTAATTTCTGATCCCTGTTTAATGAACTGCTAACGTAATCGAATGAATGCATGCCATCCTGCTGAAGAACGTGTCCAGTGAGTCGAAAAATGCCAGCGGTATACATGCAAACAGAAGCCGAACGATCTTGTAGATGTCTTTCTTCTTCTTTTTTCTTTCTCTCTTTCCGGGAATGTTCACAGGAAGAAAATTGGATAACGCTTGAAATGGGGGAGGAAGAGAGATGCAGTTATGTATAAGCTTCGTTGATAGGGGGAAAAAAAGCATTTGACAGATACATATGAGTATAGAAAATTCTGAGAGCACGAAAGATCGTGTAATTGTTGTGTTGACTAGATAGGACATTTGCGTAGATGCATGACTTTACAATGTATCAAGTGTTGAGGGCATATGGGAATCAAGCACCACTTGACGACAAACGCAGAGTTCCAGTATAGAAAACGTTGAGGGCATGTGGGATTCTTATAACACTCTATTGTGAACAAGTCATTTCACGGCGTTTATAGCTTAACAAGTATAGCATGGAAAAACGTGGAGACGGTGCCGTATTGAGAATGTGAGGGGATGAAGAATTTATTTTTGTAATGGAATGTGTTGAAGATGTAGAATCCATCTATAGTATGGAAAACTTCGAGGGTATGTGGAATGTAGTTTTAGTGTGAAAATCGGTGAGCGCAAGTAGAATCCATTTATAGCACGGACAAACGTTGAGACGGTGTAGAGTTAAGTTAGGCTAAAAACTACTCATCTCATCTCATCTCATCATGTTCCTCTTGTACCTTGCGGTGTCGAGGTGAAGTATAAACTTCGTGAGAGTGCCCTATTATGGGCTTCATATATCGACATTTCCATGGATTCTGCTATTCCCTCCGTCCAACGTTTACGTGGTCGGCCTCTTCCTCTGTTTCCATCTGGTCTGTACATCATTGCTTGTTGTGGCATGCTGTTGACTGGTAACCTACTTGCATGGCCAAACCATTTGACTTGCTGCCTTCTAATAAAATCTAGTGCTGCTTTAACCCCCACTTTAGTCCTGATTTCTTCATTTCTGATCTTATCTCTTCTTGATACGTTGAGTATTCTTCTCAGGAACTTCATTTCTGTTGTGATTTTTCTTTTCCCTTTTTCTGTCATTGTCCAGGTTTGGCATTGGTAACACAGAGTTGGTAGGAAGATTGTGTTGTAAAGTGCTTTCTTAGTAGTTATTGATACATGTTTGTTCTTTAGTATTGGTGCCATTTGTCCAATGAGTTGATTTGCCTTATTGCACCTATTTTCGATCTCGTCTTCTGATCTGCCATTTGATGATATTATACTTCCTAGGTACTTGAAACTCTTTACTTGTTTCAGGGGATGTTCGTTTAGGTGAATTGTTGTTGTTTGTTCTTCTTTAGTTATAGTCATTACCTCTGTTTTGCTTGTACTAATTTTCATGTTATGTTCCCTACACATTTCGTTTAGACTATTCATGTGGTCTTGTAATTCAGCTTCTGATTTTGCTATTAGTGCTTGGTCGTCCGCAAACAGGAGTTCTCTAATGGTTAGATTTGCAGATGGTTCTTCTTCTGTGTTCTCGTCATGCGGTATTCTTGCTGCCTCTGCTTGGCTGGTTTCTTTACATATGTTGTCTACATATGTTATGAACAAGAGAGGGGACAGGACACAACCCGCTAAAAACTACGAGGGCATGTATTCTATAGGTATAGTATGGAATATGTTGAATTCATGCAACATTCAGTTCTAGTTGAGGGCTCATAGAAAAAAAATATTTAAACTACGGAATATGGTGAGGATGTAGAATCCAGTTTTGGAGTGAAAAGCGTTGAGGGCATGTAGAATCTGCTCGTAGTTACAGTACATAATATGTTGTTAGATGCATATTCTTTACAGGATGTGGCAGTCAACTCCAGCATTTTTTGGCTGTTTATGATTCCTGGGTAAGTTTACATTCAGTAATTTGCCATTTCTTTCTGAACGACCGGCAGTCATACCATTGTATGTAAACCAACGCAAGGCTTCCAAATATCCCGCAGCTGTGTTTAGAACGCGGTATGCGGAATAACGAATGGCAATCGTAACCCCCTTCGTCACTTAACCGGCAAATGAGAGTATGAGAATATGTTGAGGACATATATAATTCAGCTATGTATAGAAAACGTTGAAGGCATGCAAGTAAAAGTAAAATAAAGGACTCCTTTACACACTTCAAGTGTGACATTACCAACCAGTTCTAACCTCCGGAACGTCATCACTTCAACCTGTGATATCTGTAACATAATAGGTCCCATTCGGGCGGGGGATATGGAAAAATGGCACCACTTGACGACACAGATAGAGCTCTAGTATAGAGGACGTTGATGGTATATGAACGGGTCGTGAACGGGTAATTTAACGGCGTATAGAAATTTAACGAGTATAGCGTAGAAAACCGTTCAAAGGGTGTAGAATCGAGGTATGATATGAAAAACGCCGAGAGCATGAAGGATTTAGTTATAGTTTGGGATACGTTGAGAGCATGTAGCATCTAATGCATGTATGGTATATGTTGGAGGCATGTATGGTTAAGTCATATTATGGAAAACATTAAGAGCGTGTATAATTCAGTTATGAACAATGTTAAGGGCATGTATAATCTAATTAATGTACAGTATATGTTTAAGGCATGTATAATTAAGGCATATTATGGAAAACATTAAGAGCATGTATAATTCAGTTATGAACAATGTTAAGGGCATGTATAATCTAATTAATGTACAGTATATGTTTAAGGCATTTATAATTAAGGCATATTATGGAAAACATTGAGAGGATATATAACCCAGTTATAAACAATGTTAAGGGCATGTAGAATCTAGTTATTGTACGGCTGCATCTTCAGATTCCAGTAAGAAATCTCTCCGCCGAGCACCAGGGAGAACCTTGTCACAATATTTCATGTATAACACATGGGCATGTCAAACTAACGTGTCATCTTAGCTAACTTAGCGGAACTGCATGGGCGAAGACTTCATAGACAATGCTGTTCTTTATCTACCGTTCTCTTTCTAATTGTCATATCCGGGTTAAGAGAGACACACGCACGCACGCACACACACACACACCCTCTCACACACACACACACCCTTTAGCCCATAGAAGTATATGTATTGTTAAGTTCTTCACTGGAAGGTCTGGGTTATACAGGCGGCATTATACTCATATTAAGACACCCCGGGAAGGCTAACCCGGTCAAAAAATGCCAGCAGAAGTCGGATGTGTTGGCCTAACGGCGCAAGAACGCAGCTCTGCTGTAAACAAGCACAACGCAATCACGTCTGAAAAAATAAAACTTCGGATGAACGCAGAAGAAGATATTAACACACTCAAGAAATGACAGGGTCCTTGGCACCCAGTATATATTTGAGAAGTCATGGCATACTGGTGTAACACATCGTAGAGTCGCTGGACTAATGAACCAAGAGCTACTAACATGTATTCCCACACTAGAGAAACGCCTGGCTTGATACTGACCACATCACCAGAGTGGTCTATACTAGTGGCTCTAGCAACATATGCCCAATATGCATTTAAAAAAAATGTTTCATATCCCTTACAGGACGTTGCAGTCAACACCAGCATCTTTCAGCTGCTGTTGATGTACTAGGCAAGATTACGCTCAGTAGTTTACCATTGCATTCTGAGCGACAATATGCATTAAGGCTTGTAAAAGGGACCTTTGCTTACTTTTTACTACTTCAGAAACGTTGCTGCTAAAGCAAACACGGGCGTGGAATTTAAACAATGTATTCCCTTGGTAAGTTTAAACAATGTATTCCCTTGGTAAGTTTAAACAATGTATTCCCTTGGTAAGTGTCGCATAAATAAACTTGAGATTCGATCAATGACAAACAAGACCCGACATAAGTCTGAAAAAACAAGTAATCCTTTGATGTACAGACTGAGAAAAATACGTCGTTAAAACTGTCTACACAGTCGGCATTTCTAACTGAGAAACAAAATACATGGCGTCAAAATGTCTACCTCTGGTCGGCGAATCTGTATGATGTGGATTGTTCGGAACAAATACGTCACGTTACAATGTCTACACCGGTCGGCATTTTGTTAACAAAATTGTTGCTCGAGACGAACAACGGCGTCATTTGTCTGCGAGGCGGGAGACGGCATTTGAAGTGCCAGACGGAGAGTCTGGAAAACAGGCGGGATGGATTCTCTGATGTGGGGAATTCTCTGGTTCCCGACTGGAATTTCCCCAAATGAAAGCAAATTTGACCGCGGGTTGACTCCAGTTAGTCTTGAACAGGAGGAGGAACCAACTCTGGACTGGTAAGCGTCTGGACTTTTTGGTGACGTCACTCACAGCCCAATATAAAAAGCGTTGCAGTAAACAAGAGGAGTGAGTTGATCAGATTTCTGAAGTTGGAAAGAGCGATGCAGTTTTCCGAGTTGTGGTTTATAAAAGAAACTAGGGTGTCAAATTGTTGATAGTTATCGGCGGACATAGATCCAGTCTGTGATCGCCTAGTTTCGATTAGCAACTGGAATAGGCATATGGTAGGCTATTAATCATATCTAACTTAGAGTATGATTAGGAATAGAGTACAGTATTGCGGTAATATAATGTATCATAGTGTGGTAATATAATGTATCATAGTGCGGTGATATAATGTATTATAGGTGTGATGATATAATGGTTTATGATTAGTGATAGAATGATCTATAAGTGCGGTGCTAGAAAGTATCATCTGAGCGTCGGCACTAGTATTCTATTGTGTGGCTTCAACTAGCTTGAGTGACATATCATTTTACTCAGGGAGTTGAGGACAATGTAGTGGAATAATAATTAGAGAGATTAAGGATGGTTGAGAGGGAGGAGAGGAATGGGAAATGGTAGGATCTTCCAGTAGGGCATCTGCTGGGTTTCTACCCGTTCCTTTATTCTTTCCTGGTGTTGCCATGTCTCAGATCATATGATGAGTTATTTGGCCGTATGACAGAGATCGGATCTCTGTTATAGATCTGAGTGCTGCTATTGGCCTACACTCACCTAATTCCGGCCAGGACTGAGTTGCCCTCACCATGGTATTCTCTATTCTACAGGTTCCATTTACAGGTCCACGTATGTGTGCTATGATTTTGACCAGTGAAGCTAACACATTTTAAAGATGATGGCTCAGAATTTGAAGACAGAAGTTGCTGAGAGGCCGCTACATTGGGCTTATACCCAAGTTGGTTTGCGGGAACCTGACTTCTGCTGAGCAGGATATGCTGATGATACCTATGTTTTAGCAAGTGATAGGTGTATCACTGAACAGTCAGAACATTATATATAATATATATAATTTTATATATATATACACAACACTGCTACCAGAAACAGTCATATAAATATTATACTGATACCTGGAACTTCAGATTGTGTTGTTAATATGGGGAATCTTTAAAACCAGTGACACTAGATCAAGTAAGATTTCCCCAGTAACAGTGACAATAGTGTTAGAATTTTCTAATTAACATTCGGTTAAATAACAGAGGAAATTCATAGTGTAAAACAGATTGAAGACTCTCATTAGACAGTGTTTGTCATGGGTGTCCAAGCATCCTAGTGGTTCAAGAGACAACGGAGGAAGTCTTCGCGTGACCGGAGGAGCATCACCTTGGTGAGGTTGCTTGTCTGGACTGAATGGTGCTAGTGTGTTCTCAGCACAGTGATGTGAATGACTATACTCCTGAACACTGATCTGAGTCTACAGACACTTTAGAATATACGTCACACATTCTACACTTTATATACACACACACACTTCTCCTACATATACTCTTTGCTTTAATAAATTTCTTGTGTTTATTAGTTGAAGCTAGAGTTGTCACGTATGTTATGTTGGGGAAGAATGAGAGGGGGCATGATCCAGGAGTGAGTAAGAGTGAGAAGAAGGCGTCTTCAGATTGAGGGAGTGTTGTGGACGGATTCTACTGGATATCTCCAGGATAGTGATACTGAATTAAAAGAAATGTGGGTGTTGATTCCCCTCACTCCAGGGACGACACTAAAGTGGTAAAGAAGAGCAAATAACTACTACATTCATTCTTTACACACACGACAGTAAGTTTAAACAATGTATTCCCTTGGTAAGTTTAAACAATGTATTCCCTTGGTAAGTTTAAACAATGTATTCCCTTGGTAAGTTTAAACAATGTATTCCCTTGGTAAGTTTAAACAATGTATTCCCTTGGTAAGTTTAAACAATGTATTCCCTTGGTAAGTTTAAACAATGTATTCCCTTGGTAAGTTTAAACAATGTATTCCCTTGGTAAGTTTAAACAATGTATTCCCTTGGTAAGTTTAAACAATGTATTCCCTTGGTAAGTTTAAACAATGTATTCCCTTGGTAAGTTTAAACAATGTATTCCCTTGGTAAGTTTAAACAATGTATTCCCTTGGTAAGTTTAAACAATGTATTCCCTTGGTAAGTTTAAACAATGTATTCCCTTGGTAAGTTTAAACAATGAATTCCCTTGGTAAGTTTAACCAAAGAAATAATAAATACATGTAATAGGTTGCACAATATGACTGGCATATTTATGGTCAGGTGCATACTACAGAGTTATTTATCACACAAAGTGCACAGACGGATGATATTGTCGCTGAAATACAAACAGAACAGTATGATTGACTATGTGTGTTATGTATTTCAGCCACAGTATGATTCATCTATTCACGTCATATGATAACTATCTATTAACTTCATATGATAACTATCTGTGCAGTTTGCACCTGAGGATATGTAGCGGAATACGCAGGCAACACATTGAGCAACATTATTTATGGTTCCTTTGTTTAAAAGGCACGAATGATAATATGAACGCAGAGAGCTGAGTTCAACAGAAACACATTTACAACCCCCATTATACAACACAAACGCCTGGTTAAGCTTATATGGATATGGCATTGCATATTTTCTGTACACGCGTTTGATGCAGATAACTTCGGACCAACGTTTCCAAAAAAGGGGGAGGGGGGGGGGGTCTTGTTTCCAAAACTATCATTAAAATCCAGGCGGCTGAGAGATTAAAACAGTTATTTTCCCACCTGGTCAAGCGTGATTAGCAATAACAAAAATTGCTCACTCGGAGGAAGTAAAAATAAACGAACATCGTTATAAAAGGCTGCTGGGAAATGCGCATGGAAGGATGCTCAGAAGAGGCAATGATACCATCACTAGAATTGCCGCAAGCTCCCATTGGAGTGCTGAAATCGTCACAGGCCAAATACAGCTGGAAAACGATTCTGTAAGTTGGGCTGATGCAAATGTAGCAAGGTGGTCTAGGAGGATGGTTGCAAGGACGGAGCAGGAGCAGAACAGAAACAGCTGGAGGCGGCTTTGCAACGTTTTTGTGGTCACTGGCCGATTCATCTTTCAGCAGATAGGGTAAAGAAGGAAGGATATTAAAGTAAAGTTAATAATTGTCCGTCGTGGACAAGTAGCGGTAAAAGAGAAGCTTGTGGAAGCTGCAGAGATGCGGTTTTATAGAAGAATGGTGAGAAGGCTTTGAAGATGCAGTTTTATGTAAAAATGCTGAAAATTAATTGGACAGCCAAAATGAGCAATCTGGACATTTTAAGGGAGGGTAAATCGCAAAGGAAACGTATTACAAACATCAGAAAGAAACACTCTTCATGTTTTGGCCACATAATGAGAAGACAAAAACTGGAACATGTGACAGTTGGAAAGATTTAGGTTTTATATAAGGAATGCCGAAAATTCATTGGACAGCCAAAATGGGCAAACTGGACATTTTAAGGGAGGGTATGTCGCAAAGGAAACGTATAACAAACGTCAGAAAGAGATATTCTTCATGTTTTGGGCACATAATGAGAAGACAAAAACTGGAGCGTGTGACAGCTGGAAAGATTTGTAGAAAGAGAGATGGAGGAAGACAGGGAGAGAAAATCATGACAGTCTAGTATCATGGCACGGAAGGGAGTCAGCACACCAACTACAGCCTGGTAATTGTTAGAGACAGTGACCAGATATTCTTTCGTAGTGTATTGATTTCGGAGAGCTCCACCATTGTATTGATTGTTATGGTGATCAGATCTCTTGAGTTACGACTTAATTTGCCCACTCTTTTAACCATATTAGGTATATGGTGCCAGCGCCATAGTTTTTTTTAATACCAGGAGGCACTCATTGGGTGGCGTGAATAATATTCTCTCTCTCTCTCTCTCTCTCTCTCTCTCTCTCTCTCTCACACACACTCTCTCGCGCTCTCTCTCACTCACTTCCCCCCCAGGTTAGGTTGACGCACGAGCCCAGGTGTATTAAACACAAATCCGTGCCTCAATGGAGATTCGAACACCTGACCCCCAGGCCAGCAGGCAAGTGTGTTAGACACGACGCCACTGCGGCTCACATAAGACTGCGTAAATCATTTTGTTGCCTAATTGTCGGATGGCTGTGTAATCGTCCCGATCTAGCGTGTCCGGTTGTGCTGTGTATAATTGCCATTATATGCATCTTGAAGCTTGACAGAGTAGGCTGAACGCCCCTGGCTAATTACTCACCCGCAGATTAATGTTTGCTTGGTGGGGATCCCTGGTGCGTCTATATTAATATCTTCTCTCTGGAATACAGATAGGATCATCCGGCAGACAGCCGAGGAGTTATGTGTGTGAGAGAGGGAGGAAGAGGGGGTAGAGATAATGGGATAGAGAGAGAGAGAGAGAGAGAGAGAGAGAGAGAGAGAGAGAGGAGGGTGGAGATTTGGGAGAAAGAGATAGGAGAGGAAGGTAGAGAAAGGGGATGGTAGAGATCATGGGAAATAGAGACGAGAGAGAGATAGAGAGTGGATTGTTGAGATATGGGGCGAGAGAGATAAAAGAGAAGAATGAAGATAAAGGAGATAGTAGAGATAACGGGAGAGATGAGGTAGAGAGGGAGAGAAGAAAGCTATAAGGGGAGAGAGAAGAGAGAGGAAGTTATGGTTAAAGGGAGAGTGAAAATAGGGAGAGGAAGGTATGGAAAGAGAATACGAAAGAAGGGAAGTAGAGAGGGTGAAGGTAGAATTAATGGGAGAGAGAAGAGAGAGAGAGAAGAAGGTACAGATAATGGAAGAGAGACGGGAAGGGGGATGATTATGCGAGAGAGAGAGAGAGAGAGAGAGAGTGTGTGTGTGTAACGCAGAGAGGCGGAAGAAGAGTAAGTGGTCAAAGAGGAGCGAGGAAGAAAGATAATGAGAGAAAGAGAGAGGAGACAAAGAAATAGAGAGAGGTTGATGGAGATGGAGAAGAGATAGAACACACTGTAATTTCAAAAGGATAAGAAGCCATCCAGCAGTCTTCTATTAAGAAATTTCCATTCATACTGAGTTCCATTTATAGCAGGTGCGATTACAAAATTACTGAGTGTATTCATATATGGAGTGTTCCTGAACTTCAAAATGAGTGTGTCTATCGATTAATTAATCTGTCCTCTACGCGCACGCGCGTGCACACACACAGACACACACACAGACACACACACACACACACACACACACACACACACACACACACAATGAGGGGGGGGGGAGTCAGTGAATTGATGGATGGATGGAGAACGAACTCACTCTTTTTGTGTGTGCTCTACTGATTTATTGGTTGGTTGTGAACCCCCTGAAAGACCGAGTCTCAACCCTGAAGTCCGATGTACTATCATGGTGGTCAGGTCGTCTGAGTCCTGAGAAAGCTTCCTTCTATCAATACGGTTGGTGTAGAGACTTCTGTCTGCAGGAAACCAAAGTACCATCTCCGTGGGCACTTTGTTCCAAAGCTCTGCATCCCATCTTCAAGCGCATATTAGGATGTAGCCAGGGCATCATCCCTCGCAGCAGGGGAATATACCTAGTTTGATAATCTTTCTACCATGAGTATTTAGATAGTTCGTTGTTAGCAGACTCCACCCCAGTGCCCAGCGGGATTTCAAAAGCTTTAGAATTGGGCACGCAGGCCCGTCTGACGTACAGTCTGTCATTCATATCACCGTTCACATGTTATAAGCAACTGTATTTAACATGCAAATACTGAAATCCGGTTATAGTACTTACATGCAATTATGTTAAACTGCCATCTACTTACTATAGTACCTTGCGGTGTGGGAAAGGAAGGGGACTGGAGAAGGTCTTGAACCTGAGGTATTAAGGCCGCCTGGCTAGTGCAGTCGACACAAACTGTGCTGGTTAGGGTTTTCATTTTACTGTATCATTAGGGGCAGTTTCACAATTCCCCGTCATACTGAGTCCAGACTTGGAAATCACCTGTCGGCGATATAGCGGCAGGGCGGGAGGGGTTGCTCGTTAAGACACCAGTTGAGGACTACAGAGCTTAAACATGTGCATAGTAAATTACAAATAGCCAGGAATGCTGGGGTTGGTTATCTTCATGTAACGGACACGCAACAAACTTTTTTTTTTTAATGATCATAGTATGGACGTCATATCGCGTGCCATTGATTGCAGAATTAATATTCATCTGTCATTCATATACCCATCCATTAAGTGGAGAGAGAACGAAATGACAAACTTTATTTTTAAAGTGTTAGAGAGAGAGAGAGAGAGAGAGAGAGAGAGAGAGAGAGAGAGAGAGAGAGAGAGAGAGAGAGAGGGGGGGGGGGGAGCGAGAGAGCAAGAGAGAAATCTCGAGAGCGAGAGAGAGAGAGAGAGAGGGAGAGAGAGAGATCTGAGACTGTTGGCGCGGGAAAACACCCATAGACATGGTGACATTTAAAACACCCATACATATGGTGACATAGAAAATGAGTAAAATAAATGTCGCATGTTCTTTGCAGGACGTTGCGATCGACCCCAGGTTGACTTTCTAAGTAATTCTACGTTCAGTAGTCTGTCTTTGCTTTCTGAACGAGAAGTCAACATGTAAGTACAACTTACCGGTGTGTGGAATGAACCCACTACCCTGCCATCAGCGCAGGGAAGTTTAAGCCGAGCGCGCTCATTCTCTCGGCCACGCTGATCTCTTAGAAAGTAAATATAGCGTGGCTGTAAAAGTTCCAAAAGCCTAGTGGTTAGTGCATACACTGGACAAGATATCGGTCGCGAGTTCCAAACTTTTTGTTTGTTTAAAGACAACTGGTTTCGACTCAATGACGTAAACTGGACCCCGTATAATTTCCAGAATGTTCTTGAAAAGATCGGAGTTGCTGAGCGTTGTGCTGTGCCTGTTGGACGCGCACAGAGATAACCCAATGTGATGGCTTCACAATATAACGCTTAGAAACATGAATGCTACCTGGTGCTTCCGCAGCTAGATTCTGACGCGGTACTTCTTTGCTACTTCGCTTCTGAAACTTGTGTCTGTTGAATCTAATAGTGTTTGTCGAATTTTATAATGTCTGCCGAAACTTATCATGCCCCGTTTAATGTATCATTTCTGTCGAAGCTTATTGTGTTTATCGAAATTTATAATAACATAAGAACCAATAGAAGAAGATAGCAAAGGCCAGGAAAAAACATACCATGCGAATTGGTAAACTTGAAAAATTTCAAAGACGAGACAGTGAGGGGAAATATGAGCAAGAAGTAAATTAAATCTTTGTAAAGCTACCTATAGAAAGGGGAAAAAAACGATGGAAGAAGATTGGAAAATCAAGTATCAAATCAAGCGTTTTAAACACTGGAAAAATAACACGTGGAACCACGGAAAAACGAAAAACGCTGATAACAAGTTGGTGGAACGCCGAGATAAAGACACCTATAACAGACAACAAAGAAAAGTATAAAAAGTGAGTGAAATACAAACAGTATCATGATTACATAGAATAGCAAGAAAACATGCGAATAGAATAATAAAGAGAGAAAAACAAAAAGACTGGACAGAATGTGAAGAAACCCTAAATAAAAACTACAAGGAGACAACTAGAAACTTATTTAAAAAAAAGATTAGTGCCATGAGAACCAGAGCAGAATCCTTTGACCCAGCTGAAATAATTAACATCGAAAAAAAAAAAGGAGAACCAATAAGTGAACAAAAACAAATCCTAAAATGATGGAGGCAGTATTTCGAACAACTTTTCAACATTCTTTCAGATGCCACAGGAATCCAAGAAACTGACACAGATGCCACCGAAGAACTAGAACCAGACATACTGAAAGAAGAAATTAGAGAAGCAATCAGATTAGCCCCAGTGAATAAATCACCGGGACATGACTAAATACCAAATGAACTAATTAAAACACCAAGAGAAATAGGAATAGCTTGGCTACATAGACCTTTTAATCATGTGTGGGTAGAACTACAGACACTACGAGATTGAGGAATTGCCATAATTATCCCAATCTGAACACAATACAGAGGCGTTTCCCTTTTGAGTCATACTGGGGAAATATTCAGCAAAATTGTAGAGAAAAGACTACGATCTACAATAGAACCCCAGCTAAGTGAAACACAACTTGGATTTAGGAAAAACAAAGGATGCACAGAAGCCATCTTTGCTCTTAGACAACTTATAGAAAAATCATTTAGTGAAATACCATGCTTAGCCTTTGTCAACCAAGAAAAGACATTTGATAGAGTAGATATAAATAATCTGTGGGAAATCCCTAAACGATATGGTGTATGTCCACATCTAACAAACTTATGTAAGAAGTTTATACAACAGTGAATATACGGTAAGGACAAACGGAGGACACTCAGAACCCTTCACCATAAGATCCGAAGTACGACAAGGTTATGGCCTATCTCTTCTTCTATCTCTTCGCACTAATATCATCATAAAGAACCTAATCGAAGTGTGTTAAGGAGCATAACATGAAAATTAGCACCAGTAAGAGGTAATGGCTATAACCAAAGAAAAACAAAACTACAGTAAAGGTGAATCTACAAGAACACTCCCCGAATCAAGTAAAGCGCTTCAAGTATTTAGGAAGTATAATGTCAAGAGGAGCGGCTGGCCGAGTGGCTAGGTACGCCGGATTCTCCTTCGGGAGACCCGGGTTCGAATTCTCGGTAAGGTGTGGAGTTTTTTTCTGTCGGGGGCAAAAACTCTAGCCTGCCCAGTTCGCGGTGACTGCACTAGCCAGGCGGCCTTAATTCCTCAGGCTCAAGACCCCCTGTCATATACCGCAAGATGGCAGTAAATTTATTGGCAGTAAATGACAGTTAATGTTATCAAATGGCAAATCTGAAGACGAGATTGAAAGTAGATGCAATAAGAAAAACCAACTCATTGGACAAATGGCACCAATACTTAAGAACAAACACGTATAGATTCTAAACAACGCACTCTACATCACAATCTTTCTACTAACTTTATGCTTCCAATGCTAAACCTGAACAGTGACAGAAAAAGATAAAAGAAAAACTACACTAACGGAAATAAGAAGAACCAAGAAGAGATAAAATCAGAAATTAAGAAGTCAGGACTAATGTGGGGGTTATAGCAGCGCTAGATTTCATCGGAAAACAGCAAGTTAAATGGTTTGGCCATATAACAAGGCTACCAACTAACAGTATACCACAACAAGTAATAGTGTACAGACCAAACGGAACCAGAAGAAGAGGCCGACCATGTAAACGATGGACAGAGGGAATTACAGAATCTATGGGAATCTCTATACATGAAGCCCTTAAACGGGCACTCTCCCGCTGTTTATGCTTCACCTCTACACCTTAGGGTATAAGAGGAACACGCTGAGATGAGATGCGACGAGATAAGATGAGATGAGAAGAGAAATATATAATAGTTTTCGAAGTTTATCGTGCCTGCGAAACTATCATGACCGTGGAAGTTTCTCGTGTCTGTGGAAGATGTTCATGTCTGTCGAAACTTATCTTGTATGTTGAAACTTATTTTTATTTAGAAACTTCTCATTTCTTTCAAAACTTATGTGTGTAAGAAATGTATCATCCTTAGTTTAGTTTAGTTTAGTTTACTTTAGTTTAGTATCATGCCTATAGATACTTATCATGTCTGTCAACGTTTACTGTATGTCGAATCTTATCATGTCTATCAAACCGTGTCTGCCGAAACCTATCACAGTCAAAACACACGTTGGACCTTATCTTGTCTGTCAAAATGTATGTCTATCGAACCTTACATTGTCTATCGAAGATAACCATTCCAGTCGAAAAGATTATCAAAGATTATCTTGTCTGTCGAAACTTCGAAACTTAACTTTATGTCGACATTATTTGTGTCTGTCGTAACACATAATGTCCTTCGAAACTTATCATGCATCTCCAACCTAATCGTATCTGTGGCAGCTTGCCATACACGTCGAAGCTTCCTATACCTGTCAAGGCTTTTCCAGTCTGTTAGCAGCAGGGCTACATTGATCACTGCGGTCAGGCTAACATTTTGTTTCCAACATACATCTGTCTCCGAGTTTACAACTTCCCGGATGCAACTGAACACACGGACTATTTAGGGTGAACGGAAGACTGGACAAGTTATTATTTATGAAATGTGTTTGCTGGTAGACTCATCATTTAGTCATCAGAAGGCAACCACTCACATGTTATGTCGTCCACATCATTTCCTGTGGTGTAAGAGTGGGGCTCTAGAGTTTAGTGCAAGAGCTGAAAGGATGAAATGTGCCTGGGGATATTTTTCGCGCGAATAATTTGAGTTGGTTTCAATTTGACACCATGAGTGGATGGCTTGAAAATGGGGGGGGGGGGGGGTGTACGTAAACAGACGGACATGTTTGTAAGCTGATGGGTGAAAGGTCAGACAGGTAGGTGGGTCACTAGATGAATGGACACTGGTACAAGGAAAGCCCACACAAATAGTTTCTGTGCCAAACAAAACAATAAACCAGTAACCCAGTTTGTGCTGTAAGGGTATTATTTATAATAATTGTAGCATTCAGTGTTAGCTAACCATTATATTATTTCCCGGAACAGACATTACTTGATGTGCTCTGTTTTTGATTCACTTTATGTGCTTAGTCGGCGCTGTAACGACAGAGATATGGGCGCAAATCGCAATCTTCAGACCGTGTTCGTAGGTCAGCATGGAAATTGGATAAGAGCGCGTGTTCTTAAACATCCGGTGTCCTGATGCCGAGGTAACGGGTTCAACCCCTACACCGGTCTGTTGGACTAACATGTTGACCTATCGTCCTTGACTTGGGGACGTAAATTACAAGTACTTCTGGAGTCGGAGTGGGTTCGCCTGATGGTGAGAGACACTGTTAATTGGGAAAGCTAACCCACGCGCACATTTCAGTCTAGCACTACTAGAAGTAATGTGTATGGACTACGCTTGAGTTCAAAGCGATCGAGTGCAAAAACAAAAAAAAAATACAAAAAAATACCGCGTTCGAAATACAGCTCCGGGCGATTTGGAAGCAGACCACCTTGCGCTGGTTGCATACATACAACATCATGCTACAATATAAAACATCATGTTACAACATAAAGCATCATGCACAAACAAAGAACATAATGCTAAAACATAAAACATCATGATACAACATAAAACATCATCCTACAACAAAGAACATATTGCTACAACATAAAACTCACATTACAACATAAAACAACATGTTATAACATAAAACATCATGCTACAACAAAGAACATTATGCTACAAGTTATAATATCACACTAAAACATAAAATAGAATGTTACAACATAAAACAGAATGCTACACCATAAAAAAGAAAGCTACAACGTAAAACATAATGCTACAACATAGAAATATGCTACAACATAAAACATCACGCTACAGCATAAAACAAACTTCCAACGTATACACAGCGAAGGTAAGTATTAAAATTAAAAGTGACCAAGGGCAACTTACACTCTTTGTTACTGTATCTTACAGACACGTGGACTCGGAATAAACACTAAGAATAATATTGCAGCTCTGGAAATTCGGCCATAGAGACGTGTCAGAGGAGTACGGCAGGGGCAGAAAACAAAAGAGTATTAGAAAAAAACTGACATTGAAGAGAAAACATCACTGAATTAGATCAACATCATGCAACAAAGGCACTCAGATAATATACAGAGACGCAGTTCCTCGTTAAAGTATTTTAAAGTAAAACGTGGAATGAAGCCAGGAGGGGGAACAAATGCTAAATTAGGGCAAACATATCATCAAGAGTTGGACAGGGTAAAGTTTGTTGAGTTCACCGTGGAAACGCAGGGCAGAGGGTGTTTGGGGGATTACAGGTCAACTTCAGTGCGCAGATGGCACTTGATAATCATGATGATGTTGATAGTTAAACATTTCAGTCGGGCGTATTTTATTGGGATAGTCTAAATTACGTACTAGAACGTACTAAGTGATTCAATGAGCATGACTGGGAAGGTCGAAGCTGGATCTGTACGTAGACAGTGGGCTGAGTCGCTGAGGAAGTCTGTTGTCCGTAAAGCCACTTTCATCTTTGTACCGGGACATGCGGGAATCGAAGGAAATGAACGAGCTGATAAACTGGCTGGCTCTGCACCCCCTGCAAATGGCCAGCCCATGGATCGTGCCGATGTTATTAACGTCCTTAAAGACATGTCGAGAACAGAAGACTTTGACGTCAGTGAATCCACATCGCTGTCCAGGATGAAAGACTTGGCAGTAAGAATTGGCATTATTAGCCACCGAACGCTAATGCTTATGCTAGAGGGAGGATCTGAGCATCTATGGACCTGTCCGGAGTGCAATGAAGATACCCCAACTGATAACTGATAACATACTAGAGACTGGACCTCTCGTCGTAATGCCTTTGTGCAGGGAAAGGAGAAAACCAAAACGCGAATACCGTCGCCGTGTGATGGACATAAATATAGCTACATGTTTGGGTTTGATCGCTTAACGAGCTAGATTTTCGTTAACCTGTTCTTTTATACTTAGGCATCCTCTTCTCCTCCCCAAATATGTTTATGGCTTAAGGCTTCTGTCGCTTGTCGTCCCGGGAGGAACGTGGAATGAACAAGCACACCTTATTACTTCTTCTTCTTTTGGATACTTGACTGACTTCTGTCTACACTCCTCCCTTCTGTCTTCCCTTCCATATATCTTTTCCTTTCTCTCTCTCTAGTATTCCTTCATCACATACTCCGACAACAGTTTCTTTCAACAATTAATAAAATATTTATTAAAAAATAAAACTATGTCTGGTGTATGGATGGACTGTGTATATGTAGATGGTATTATCTTCTATTGTGGGTGCAGGAATGAACTCGGAATGTCTAGTCTTTGTATCACCTCTCGCCCAATTTCACGGCCAAATCACATGACAGCAAACATATAACAGGACAGGTCTCACCCTGGATGTTCCGTATGCTTGAGTCCGGAGGTAAATCCGTTATTGAACGAACAAAAAACTGTTCCACTGGATCACCGTAAAGTAATAATATTCCAGTAAGTCTATGACTTCGCCAGAGTCTGCTTCACAAAGTTAATAATCCAACACCGGAAAAACCACATCACCACAGTTCAGCATATTGTCTCTATCGACTAGCAATGTTCTGACTTGTCTATTGTTTCTTCACTATGAGTCTACAGTGTAAACGTATGTAGTTTTATTTGGCTTTGCTTTCCGCAAGATTATCTTCCTTTTTCATGGTTACTTTGGTTATCTTGATATACTTTTATTTACTAAACTTTCTCTGCCCCCTTTAAGTGCCTGATTAAAGTGAACGTTCTTTCCTTTATTATCAACACTGCTTTCTCTGTACACAAGACGTATTTGTCTATCTTTTCTGATATGTCAGGATGAGAATTGGAACCTGTGAGATGTATAGTAAATCAAGTGATATGATTCTGCCAATTAATACTACTTATGTAAGTGCCCTTCTCCAGCCGTAATGAAAAGGCTTCCGAAGTAAACACTAACATAAGACATGAATTCACCAAAGTCTAAACTATTCACTAATAGAAAGCAATGGTAAACGCTATGCACCAACATTTATTTCCCTATGCTAATATTACGCTAATATTATAATACCTTATATACTCTATCGGACTCCCTGAATTGAAATACACTAGCGAATAACACACTAATATCCCATCTTCGGTCAACAATCAGGGATGTGTATTTCTTTCCACCTACAGGAAGCATAGAGATTTCTGCCCAGTTTGGGAACACATACTAAAACAGAAAACCTAGTTTCTACTATTTATATTGGGCCTCCCGTTCTTCCGTTATTGTTTGATGTTCATACCTCAACACTCGTATCTTGACGTATCCTGCACATCAAAAGGCGGTGAAATCACGTAGTGATTAGTTGCTTGCTTCGTTCCGTGCTGACGATGTTTCCCTGGATTCCCCTTACGCTAATACTTCAAAGCGTCCGAACCCGTTGATAACCTTCTTCGTTCCTTTTTCCACAACGCGATCTCCCCGTTTCCCGTGTCCGTCCGATCAGATCGTCAGGCAATGACCTCTGCGAACACCTGTATCCTATTTTTATATCCGTCGGTCAATGATCTTTTATTCGTCCTCATCTCAGAATGAAGTACTCGACTGTTAACACTTCTCCTACATTGTCATTATCTTACTATTCGAGTTTATCAGGGAATCATTAAACGCACAGTATTTCCGTGACAGCAGCTTCTTCTTCTTCTTCTTCTTCTTCTTCTTCTTCTTCTTCTTCTTCTTCTTCTTCTTCTTCTTCTTCTTCTTCTTCTTCTTCTTCTTCTTCTTCTTCTTCTTCATCTTCTTCTTCTTCTTCTTACTCCTCCTACCCCCTCCTCTTCCTCCGTCGTATCCTCCTTCTTCAATGTTTGCTATTCCTGTTCCAGTATGGGTTACGAACAGGAAGGTTTGCTTGAGGTGTATGTTAGTGTGTATGTATGTGTGGAAGTGTGAATCAAAGTGTATCTGTGATTGACTACCTTCTTTGTCTGTAGTCTGGAGAAAAAGCATGTGCCTTTTAACCCGTTTCCTGAACTCGCTCATATATAACCACCTCGTGCTGTGTTTTGAATGTCAGAGCCTTTTCTTTCCAGGTCACTGAGCGTTGGTTTGATATACTTGTTTTGTGAACTGTATTTCCTATGTTTTGAGGATGTTGACGCTGTGAAGCTGGGACACTGGTTTGCTCTTTGACCAGTTGCGGTGTATCATAAACACGAAGATGTTGCTTTTGTCCTGTAGTAAGGTTTTGTCTCCGTTGAGTATTTGTGCAGAAGAAACTAAACATATGCTGCTTGCCTTGGTAGAGAGATGCGATCTCCCTGAATTCCAGGTTGAATTTTCAGGGAAGTTTACATTCCGTAGTTTGCCATTGCTTTCTGAACGGGAAGTCAGTGTTGAAGTCCAGCTGACCAGCGTATGGAACGATCCTCCTACCCCGCCATTAGCGCACCGGAAGTTAAAGCACAAACGCATTAAGCTTTACGGCCACGCAGACTGCCACTGCATGAACATAAATAGAACCAAAACATAAGCAATGCAACTTAGCAGATCTCCACTAAATGTGCTGATAAATAGTACGCCACTAAAGCATGTTTAAAAATTCAGATATTTAGAATGTATGATCGCAGAGGATGAAAGAGTATACTGAGAAATCGAAATCAGATGTCAAATAGCAAGTGCGCTTAAATATCAACTGACACCGATACCGAAACATCCTGATATTCTTATGTCCACAAAAAAGACATATATATGTTGATTTCGACGGTATTAAGCGTCGGCCTCTCATAAAGCAATGGCAATCTACTGATCGTAAAATTGCTTAGTAAATCACAAATGTCTGGATTGATTGCAGTGCCATGTAAAAAAAATACGCGCAACTAAATTTAATTATCTTCCCAAGACTCTCTGTAAAACAGCATCTTCTGGCGTGTTTAGTACAGGTCATAGAACTATATCGCGTCTGGTCATATCGATATCCTCCGTTTGGAGTTTTTCCCCGACATCCCAATATTAAATTATTTCCCACTCCAGAAAGTTAAGTATGCTCTGGCCCCCTGACAGACAATCGTTTCCTGCCCTTTACTAGACCCCCGGCTCAATTGCGATACTTGCCGTATTAGGTCAACCAACGGAAGCCTGGTCACAAGGCCACGTCATGTTTCTGCGTTCACAGTAAGTGCTCGATTGTCTGTGCGAAATATAAGTACACGTGATTGTATGTTCCAGAAGTACTCTTACTGATTGCGGGATTGAAGATTGATGAAACTGTGGGAGACGGGTGAAGATTGATGAAATTGGGGGAGGAGGGTGAAGATATATGAAACTGAGAGGAGGAGGGGGGGGGGTGAAAATAGATGCCACTACCAGACTGATGAAACTGTGGAGGCAGGGTGAGGACTGGTGGAAGTGAGTTCGAAGTGAAGATGGTCAAATTGTTTGGGCAGGTGAAGTTAGATGAAAGTGAGGACGGGGTAAAAATCAATTAAATTTGGGGGTGGTTGGTGGAAGGAATTGTGACGACACTCGTGAAGATAGATGAAATTATGAGGACGGCAGTGAAGATGGACGAACATCTGAGGACGACGTGAGGATGGATGACATTTGTGGCAGGAGGAAGGGGAGGTTGAAGATCTCTTAAACTGGACAGTGGTAATAGATATTGTAGGAAAGTAGTTATGTGAAGTTGACAGAAGTAGACTCGATTGTGATAGATGGGTGGGTGAAGATGTGTGGGGTTGAGAAAAATAAGACTGTCAACTGGGCATAGCTAAAAGTGTGATGGATGCGTAGGTGAAGATGTGCGGAGTTGAGAGAAGTAAGATTGAGGAATTGGGCCTAGCTAAAACAGATCCATGAGTAGGTGAAGATGTATGGAGTTGAGAGTAGTAAGATTGAGGAATTGGGCCTAGCTAAAACTGTGATTGGTGAGTAGGTGAAGATGTATGGAGTTGAGAGTAGTAAGATTGAGGAATTGGGCCTAGCTAATACAGATCCATGAGTAGGTGAAGATGTGTGGAGTTGAGAGAAGTAAGATTGAGAGATTGGGCCTAGCTAAAACTGTGATGGGTGATTAGGTGAAGATGTGTGGAGTTGAGAGAAGTAAGATTGAGGGATTGGGCCTAGCTAAAACTGTGATGGGTGAGTAGGTGAAGATGTGTGGAGTTGAGAGAAGTAAGATTGAGGGATTGGGCCTAGCTAAAACTGTGATGGGTGAGTAGGTGAAGATGTGTGGAGTTGAGAGAAGTAAGATTGAGGGATTGGGCCTAGCTAAAACTGTGATTGGTGAGTAGGTGAAGATGTATGGAGTTGAGAGTAGTAAGATTGAGGAATTGGCCTAGCTAAAACAGATCCATGAGTAGGTGAAGATGTGTGGAGTTGAGAGAAGTAAGATTGAGAGATTGGGCCTAGCTAAAACTGTGATGGGTGATTAGGTGAAGATGTGTGGAGTTGAGAGAAGTAAGATTGAGGGATTGGGCCTAGCTAAAACTGTGATGGGTGATTAGGTGAAGATGTGTGGAGTTGAGAGAAGTAAGATTGAGGGATTGGGCCTAGCTAAAACTGTGATGGGTGAGTAGGTGAAGATGTGTGGAGTTGAGAGAAGTAAGATTGAGGGATTGGGCCTAGCTAAAACTGTGATGGGTGAGTAGGTGAAGATGTGTGGAGTTGAGAGAAGTAAGATTGAGGGCTTGAACCTAGCTAAATCTGTGATGGGTGAGTAGGTGAAGATGTATGGAGTTGAGAGAAGTAAGATTGAGGGATTGGGCCTAGCTAAAACTTTTGATGGGTGAGTAGGTGAAGATGTATGGAGTTGAGAGAAGTAAGATTGAGGGATTGGGCCTAGCTAAAACTGTGATGGGTGAGTAGGTGAAGATGTATGGAGTTGAGAGAAGTAAGATTGAGGGATTGGGCCTAGCTAAAACTGTGATGGGTGAGTAGGTGAAGATGTTTGGAGGTGAGAGAAATAAGACTGGCGATTGGGTATAAATAAAGCTGTGGAGTTTGTGGGCGGGCTGATACATTCCAGTGTCGTATTTCCGCTCTTGTCACACTTGGAAATGAGGTCAGCCCCAGAAAGTTGCCCATGACAAATGTGTGAAGTCTCATTATAGTGCGGTGCTGCGAGAGTTAGTGCCTGGTTTATTTATTTAATATTGTATATCTAGTTGGTCATCCGTCGAAGTACACTTGTTCCTGCAGCGAGGCGCTGCCATTTGGAGGTAACTATAGCTTTCAAATTTTATGTTGTCTATTGCGTCCTCTAGTCTCTACTTCCTTCGTCTCCTTCTGTGAGTGCCAAACAATACTATGTGTGTTTATGTATGTAATTCTGAACGAGAAGACAATGTTTTAAGTTCAACTTAATGCCTGTGTAGGGATTGAACGCCCTATCTCGCCATGAGCGCAGCGGAAGTTTCAGAGCGCGCGATCTTATCCTTTTGACCACATCGACTTCTCATAGTTTATTGCCTATCTGTTTTAAATTGCATGTTTTGTGCAGAGTGTCGCAATCACCCGCAGTCACTATTGGCTGTTGGTTACTTATACTAGGCAATTCTACGTTCAGTAATTTACTATTGCTTTCTGAAGGAGAAGTCGACGTTTCAATGTGACTGATCGGCGTAGAGCAAACCCACTATCCGGCAGTCACCCATATAATCTTTTAAGGCTCACAAGCGGTAAGGACATGTGGGGAGATTGAACATAATATAATGTGATTTCGTTTGTGTGCGCGGCTTCTTTACATGGTTAACCGTGAACACGAAAAACGTTCGCTTACAGGTAGACACTTGGGCTTATGATGTAGTTTGTCAACACATCAAGCATGTCCTTTTACTGGATGTTGCAGTCAATACCAGCAATTTTTTTTTTTTTTTGCACTCTGCTGGCTTTGAATGTAAGCGTAGTTCGTGTGCTACTACTTCCAGTACACTGGACTGATTTTTGCGTGTGGATTATTAGCTTTCCCTTTTGCCAGTGTTTTTTTTTGCCATCAGGCGAACCCACTCCGACTTATGAGCTTCGTGTAAGTTACGTCCCCAAGTCGAGGTTGAGTTGAGATTTTGAATTGAGTTGAGCTGAGCTAAGAACTGATATCACTGCACTCAGGAAATTCCCATAGGCGTTCCGTCGCCTCGTTCAACAGCCAGAGAAGAGTCATACTACTAATCCTTTCCACAGCTATCTGATTGAAAGTTCTCCCGGTCTTCCCTCTCAGTTTTCAGATTATTCCAGAAGTCCTGCCGATCCCTCGCAATATCATTCTTTCCACATGCAGGTTCTTAGTTTGTTCTCCCGCCTTCTCCATCTGGTCCCACGGGACGTGTATGGTATATTTGGTGAGGAGATTGACACCGCGAAGTATCTATCTTGTCCCTGGAGATACTAGTTTGTCTGCATTGAGTGATGGTGCTTCTATCTTTGGTTCTCTCTCGCCCTCGCGACCCCCCCTCTCTCTCTCTCTCTCTCTCTCTCTCTCTCTCTCTCTCTCTCTCTCCTTCTCCTTCCACCCCTTTCTTTTCCAACGACCCAGGAGTATGTTGTATGAGTTGATTAGAACAATTGAAGACACTGCTGTATTTACACGTATTTTTATGATTTTCTGGAAATTGTACATGAAACACAGACGACGAGGACTGGAACTGTCCACTTCACCTCATTATTTTATGGCTAGAATATGTGATGGCCTGACACGTCGCACCCAAAACGGCAATTACTAGGGAGTGCACTGGACATATTTTGCGTGAGGTTTTTCCTTTCCTTTTGCCAATGTCCATGGCCATTAGGCGAGCACTCTCCGACTTCTGGAGTACTTTTAATTTACGTTCCCAGCCATGGACGAGAAGTCAACATGTTATGTGTATAATACACATTTGGTTAATCTTTCTCGTTAAGTCCGTGTGGCGTGAGCTGTCTAGTTTATCCATGCACCAGTTATTGTCCAGTTTGTCCATGCGCCAATGATATGCTTGTCAAGTAGTGTTGTTTACCATCTTCTTCCAAGTCTACTCCTGCCTCATTATCCTTCAAACTTTTCTTTTGTCACATTTTAAGTTCTCCTTTTCAAGGCATGCCCCAACAGATGAGGAATATCAGCTTCTGATGTGGGTAACCAGTTTGGTACACGGTAGCACATTTGGTACACTAGCGATATGTCTAGATGAAGTTGTCTTATGAGATGTTAGTCAGCCTGACTTGAAGGTGCCAGCGCTTCGTGTTTTAAAATCCATGTTATTTATTGAAACAATTGTAATAAAACATTTAATTGTTTTCAACTTTGAAAACGTACAGAATTATTGACAGCGAGTAGTGTATGTATTCTTCTGTTTTATGTTTTCTGTGATGTTGTTTCAATTTTTCATGTACAACTCTTTGAGATCCCCGTATTGTTTATTGCCATCTTTGTTTCTCCAGATTTGTTGTTTTGGTCTTTTCCAGCATCGTTTTGTCTCTTATTGCTAGATTTTCAGCTTATATAAGTTTATTCTCTCTATTTCTTCAGTAATTCTACATTTGTCCTTACTATTGAATTTTGTGTGCCACTTAATTTTGCTTGGCTTCTTTTTGCTTGATTTCACGGTATTATTACGAGGCGATTCTTTCCATAATTTTAGTAATTCTCCATTTGTGTTAATATTACTCATAGGCATTTCTCCATGTGATTGAATAGAGTGCCGTTGAAAGAATTCTTAATGCTTACCAAATGTACACAATCCCTATATGATGGTGTTTTCAATAGTCTGTGGAAATGCTGAATCCCTACACCCGATCGTTTCTTGTCTGTTTATTAGATTGTATAATGAACACGATTGTAGTCTGTAAGTCCCCACTGCATTTCTGTTGTATTTATTGGGGCGAGTAACGGGAGGATACTTGAGCATAGATATATTCATCAGCGGCTTAATCATTCTTGTAGTTAGGCCTTGCGGGAATTTCGGTCTGTATTAGGTTGGCAGCTTAGATTGTTGTAGAGTTGTGAGGAGATATATCTTCCTTTGGTATTAAAGACTAGCGAGAGATTAGCGACAGTGTACTGTGAAGTGGTGGGGTATAATTGCTAATATTGTGAAGTGATATGGCTGGATGTGGCAAGAATGCTGTCATATTTCCTGCAGCTGATGCCGGTAATTCTGATGAATGTGAATGTTAGCGCAAGCGCAATTGAAATACCAGTACTTGTATCGTTTCTTTACTTATTCAGGCGGGTAGTTTGGCAGTAGTACACGCTCATACAGGCCCAGACACTTGGTTTGAGGCACTCAGCTGAGGGATATGGCTGAACGCCTCTAAGTCAAATCCCCCAGATGTGAGGGCCTGGCGGCAACCTCACCTCCTGCTTTTGGAGGTTTGATGCTGAACCGACATACTAGTTATCCTTTCCTCTGGAGAAAACAAGGCAAGGCCGAGAGAGGGAACATGCTGCATGGGCAACACATGTTCTCTTAATCCAAGCCCGGACATTGTGCGAGGGAAGTCTAGTTCTAGTTCTAATCCTCATACTTTCGTCTGTAAAGACGGCAAGGTGACACTTACTTAGTACCCAGACATGTGAATGAACCAAGCTGAGATCACAAGCATTCGAGACCGTCGGCGGGGGGGGGGGGGAGAGAGAGGGGGGGGGTTAGTATTTTGGGGAGTTACATGTCCTTTACAGGACTTCGCTGTCAACTCCAGCATTGTTGACTGTTATTTATATACTAGGCAAGTCTGTGTTCAGTAATTTGCCATTGCTTACTGAATGATCGAGTCCCATACCATTGTATGAAAACCAGCTCACGGCGGTCTTCTGACAAATCGCCTGCAGCTGTTTTTCGAACGCGGTATGAGGGATTGCGAATTGCATTCATCTTCACCACAGCGCCGGCTTCTAGTATATTGCGAACATTTACAGAAGAGACATGGCTGGTTGGTACATTGTGTTATACGTAATACACAAAACTATCAGTGTCTTCAGAAGCACTGCGCCATGGAAATGTCATGAGCAGTTATTCGCTGACATTAATTAGTACTCATATTGAAGAAGGGGAACAAGTAGAATCGAGAGGACACACTAGACAGTATAACATTTGAAAGCTGCTGGGAACAGTTCCCTTCAGGTTTATAGTCTGGAGCAGACCTCGACGTTAATGACCCTGTAGTGCCTGTAGTCTTTTCTGTCGTCTAATATATGTTTATAAAATGCTCTCTCTCTCTCTCTCTCTCTCTCTCTCTCTCTCTCTCTCTCTCTATCTCTCTCTATCTCTCTCTATCTCTCTCTATCTATCTCTCTCTGTCTGTCTCTCTCTATCTCTCTCTATCTCTATCTCTCTCTGTCTCTGTCTCTCTCTCTCTCTCTCTCTATATATATATATATATATATATATATATATATATATATATATATATATATATATATATTACGGTTGCTCGCTTTGAACTCACGCGTAGTCCATAAGTCCATACACGTGCTACTACTAGTGCACTGGATGTTTGCTTATGGATTAACTGTCGTCCCTATTACCAATGTCCTTCGCCGTCAGGCGAACCCACTTCGTCTGCAGAGGTGCTTGTATTGACGTCCCCAAGTCAAGGACGAGAAGTCAACATTTTAATCCAACTTATCGGTGTATGAGTTGAACCCGCTACTTCGACACCAGCACACCGGAAGTTTAAGAGCCAGCTTTCTTATCCATTCGGTCGAGTAGAATTCCGCTTTTAGTATGATCTGGTGTCTAGCTGTTGAAGATTTCCAATGACATCGTTCTCTATCTCCCTCTGCCTCTGTTCTTATTGGTTCAAACGTTCCGCCCCCAAATGAGTCATCGGAATTCAGTAATAATATTTATCACTGGACAACAAAATATAATCCATTTGAGCTTTTCGAAGTAACGACATGAGAAATACATTTACAGGTAATGACGGGCGGTCATAGTGAGGAAAGGAAACAAAATTGGAATTCAGATCATACACTAGACAATATAAAAGTTGCAACCTACTGGTACAAGGGGATTTGAAGAGTCTTCTACGGGCGCCCAGTCTGGAACGGGCATTGTAGATGATGATTCTCCAATCTTCCCTATCACCTTATATTTTTTATAAAATTGCCGTTGCTTATATTATTATCTCTTGGCCAGCTTTCCAAAGGCTCTTGCCTATTGATTCAAAGTTTCCGCCTCCAAATGACGACAGCGCCTCGCAGAAGGAGCAGATGTTCAGCAGTCAGGTCAACTAAACACGCTAACAAGATGTTATCATTAGCCAGCTCTTTCATCCGCATGAATCGACAAATATGGACAGAATTCGCGCCCAGGTCTTTTTGTAGGTCATTATGTCTCGGAAATATATATTAACGAATCAGGGGTCAAATAACAAACACATAAAAATATCGGATTGTAACTGATGGTTTGGGGGTGGAGAGGGGGGTGGGGGTGGGGTCGGGATGTTGTTTATGATTCTTCTGGAAGACTGAGTTACGTCTTAAGTCTGCTGCAGGGCAATCGTGTCGCTAGAGGGCTGGACAAGGCTTGCACCTATCGGAGTTAGTTAGTGTGCACTAGTTTCTCTCAGCCCGGTACCAAAGTACTATCTACAAGGGTAATGTGTGGCAGGGCTTTCCGTCCCCTCTCCTATCCCAGACACCAGCGGGATGAATAAGACGGGTACTGGAGCTTCGCACCTGCTGATGACATGTTAGGGTGTAGCCAGCTAATATGGGCTGTATGGGACGAGGCCTAAGCGGGCCATGTTTCATCCGCGGTTTTGAGTTGTTTCATTGACAATAGACTCCAGCATAATGACCATTTCAAGAGAAAGAGGATGGTCTGTTATAAGCGCGACATCCAGGAAAGGATATTTGATGACGATGAAGATAATAATAATAATAATAATAATAATAATAATAATAATAATAATAATAATAATAAATGATGGTTATGAGGTACTTATTTGCTTGCCTCTAATAAGGCGTAATATATGGTTTTAAATTGCAAGGAAGACAGATCCATTGGTAAGATCAGATACGCTGTACAACTACAGGGGATCTCGATGGCCAGAGCATCACACTTGGCCCGTGAGAGAAAACACCCCAGAACATCCCTTAACTGCACACAAGAACAGGAGAACTGTTCCCACTTTTGTAGCGCATGTCAAACGTCTTGACCACTTCGCCACGGAGGGCACTCTCAACTCCGTTAAACGCCCTAATGTCATAATACAAAAGAATGTGCTGATTTGCCCCACAAGCTTCTGTTGTCTCGGTGAAATCTTATCCCCACATGCGTTTGCGTTAAAGTTGAAACTAGTGCTCGCATTGAGCATGAGAATCAGCCTGGCCAGTCCGCCTTCCCGCATCACTTCACATGTATTCAACATGAGAAAACAAGTAGCTGTAAAGAAGCGAGAAAACTGAGAAACAGATTTGTCATGCTAGTTCATCAGTTTCCATGGCACATGCGGTATAATAATTGTGTTGTTTTCCGCCTACCGGTCCATTGCCTCTGATCCGACGACATCAGCCGGAATAATCGAAGTCATGGGCAAGACACGTCATTAATCTGCCTCAGATCCCATCTTAAAGATTGCATTATAATGGCTCCAAAGAAGTGGAGATCACAAGTTCCTGAACTCTTACTGCTTCGGTAGTCACACTGAATGGTATGCTTTTTGTACTTAAAAAGGTATATGCCGAAGAAGTCGCTTCTCATGTAACATTTCAAAATTACAAACACACACACACACACACACACACACACACACACACACACACGCGCGCGCGCACACACACACACACCACCACCAACCACACACCACACACCAACACACCACCACCCCCAACCTGTATGATGCTAGTATGCCCACATTTTGATGTATCGTCGCCGGACCTACATAGTTCTTTCGCTGTTTGAGGTTCTCCAAGTGTGGTCTTTGATAGGGGGTAACGTAACGAAGGTAACCGAGTGCACAGAAGGTGAACCTTTATAAACCAAACCAGTCGTTCATCAAATAGTATTACCGTGCTGATGGTAATTGCTATGTATACACACATGAGTGTATGAGACGAGTGCAACATGTGATTCATGCGCTTGATTGGCTAGTACCTCGGTCGGCGTCGTGATGCTGACCAGTCTAACTAGGTATCATCTACCTGGTGGTCCTAGAATCTGACCGCATCAGTTTCGATTAGTCGAGAGATTAGGGATCGAAAGGTAAAGGCAAATCCTGTCTCCCCAAAATGCAGTCAACGTGGCGCTGTCGTCATTTGGAGGTGAAATATTCGAATTAGTTAATTAGTTAGTCTTTCCCTCTTGAGCCTAAGTCGGCGCATAGGGCAGAAGTCGTGGCTCTCCATGTCCGGCGGTTCGCTGCTACCTGTTGTAGATCCTGGATGTTCATTTGGCCGTTGAATGAGCCTTCTCTGATGATGGTTCTACGCAGGGTCTCTCTTGGTCTTCCCCGTTTTCTTTTACCTACTGGTGACCATAAGAGGGCTTGGTTGGGGAGTCTTGTCTTGTCCATTCTGAGTACATGGTCGGATCCCTGTCTGTAATTATAGCTCTCAATTGTTATGTTGTCTAGTGTGTCCTCTAAGTCTCTATTTTCTTCTTCTCACTTCTATGAGTCCCAAACAATACTATGTGTGTTTATTTATGAACTGTCTTTGTGGCCTAAAAGGGTTCCTCAATTGATATTTCTGATATGGAAAGGTGAGGATAAAAGAAGCGGGCCATCCTATCTAATACATCGTTGCCTAGAGTATATGAAGAACTAACACATCACACCGTGAGTGCGATCATCTGTACCCTTTTCGGTATAGTTAGTGTCAAGGAAACGCTAACCAAGACCTAGTCTTCTGTCTTATGCTTGCGGCAGCAAGTTAACTATTATTATTGTGTAATAAAACGTATTGCGTCAGTGAGCTATATTTTTGGCCTGCAAAACAGCGTGTGTGATTTTTAAAATATGTCACTGAAATGTATGATGGTCGCCTGTAGGACTGTTATTCATGGCCGCCACACGTGCAGTCTACTACATCGTGGCATTTAGACATGTGACTTTGAAGTGTGCATAGAAAGAAGAACAGAAGAACCATAATTGGCCTCTCATTGTGTGTGTTGGGAGGTTACTATTACAATAATAGTTAGAGAGGGGAAAGGGAGTGAGGGAGGGGGCGGGTGTCACTTCTTTAATCATAATCCGGGGGGGGGCGCTGAGTGGTCTCGAGGCATGGTGTCCGCCTCGAGTGCTGGAGGTCCCGCGTTCAGGCCCCGGTGAGGACCGGGATTTATTTAAAAAATCTACCTGGACATCCAGTAATAAAATTTCCCCTGGTCTCTGGGTAGTGAGATCGGACACCCGTGAGTATTGTTGCGCACGTAAAAAATCCCTTGGCAGTTGGAAATCGAAAGAGAGTTGCCTAACGGCGCTGCCCGGGCAAAGTTTCGAGTTAAAAATCTACCCAAAGTATTTCAGGATCCTTGCCGATGCAACGGAGTTCGTGCATTGAGCTGAGTTTCTCCAGACTCAGGTTTGAGTTAGGAGGAAAACGGAGCACTTATGAGTTAAACTGTGTGCCGTGATGTTGATCCAACGACTAAACTAAACTAAACTAATCATAATCCACGTCAAGCGTCGTAAGGAGGAATAGTTGATTTTCCAATGTCTTAATAAAGACACTGGATAATGACATACCGTGTGACTGTACACTGTCATTGGAATCCTCCATTCAGTTTCTTCTCTCGGGTCCTCTTGCTCTCGTATCAGATCTTCTCTGGTGTAGCGCTGGTGCTGGTAACTGATGTGTTGACGGCCTATCTATTTGATCCTCTGCCTGTCAGTAAATGTGGCACAAGCTTTTGATCCCACCCTCTGTTTGATGCATCATTGCTTACTCGGTCTTGGGTGATTAAATTGGCAGCTCATTTCGGACACCCATCTCGCAGCTGTTGATTTTGCGTATTTATAATTTAGCGAGCGGGTCAGTGAAGTTCATAAAGAACAGCGCAGATAATGTCATGAGCACGGTCGGTCGCGGGTTCGACGCCTGGTCTTGTCGCTTGCCAAAGTGAGGGAACGATTGGCCACCCATTCATTCATTCATTCATTCATTCATTCATTCATTCATTCATTCATTCATTCAGTAGCAGATCGCGTCGCGTTGGTTTCTTACGGATAGGTATGTGAGCCGGTCGTTCAGAAAGCAATGGCAAACTACTGAATGTAAAACTTGCCAAGACATCAACAGCAGCTGAAAAATGCTGGTGTTGACTGCAATGTCCTGTAAATAGGATATGCAAAAAAAAAAAGTCTCTTATATAGGCACATCTTGATGATAGTCCTACTAGGTAGTGAACAATACCAGACGTCTGGCCTCGTGACAAGAGAGGAAACTCGCAGGAAACTCGCGTCCTCGTCATGCCGCCCACGAAGCACCGTCGTTGGCAGTTCGTTAATGACTCGTTCTTTGGAGTCGAAAGTACTCGTGTGCATCGAGGCGGGTTTTCACCATATCAAGTGTATTTACGAATAACGAGAGAGAGAGAGAGAGAGAGAGAGAGAGAGAGAGAGAGAGAGAGAGAGAGAGAGCACACGGAAAGATGTTTCTAGAAGATCGTATTGCGTGGTATAAGAGAGGGGAGGAGGTGGGAGAGATTTATATTTCACTTTGGGATTCATTTCCCAAGTGACGCTGGCCAAGTATAATTATACGGAAGCGATCGTTTATGGTACCTTGGGGCGGGATTCGGTGGGTACCGAGAACACACCAGATAGATATACAAAAGGGTCTCATGTCTTTGTGAAAGTGAGCTGTATTTAGCGCACCTATGTTCGTTGCCTTTGTATTGACTTCAGCATGGAATGGATACATTTTGGTGTTGGTGTTAATGCACATGAAAACTATTTTTCTCAGCTTCTGATGCGAAGAATTAAATAGTGTATGTAAAGAATGTGGATATAAAGAAGATTGTGAATATAGTGCGGAATATTGAGGAGTTGTAATAACGTGTGGCGAATGCATTCGCTTGTCGGGATAGTATTTCAGGGCGGAGTCTTAATTGAAGCGGGGTTTATGTGTGTGGTTACAAGGGGTGGACTCCGCTTCATATAATTGGTACTATCTTGGCATTGGCGTGCTGTGAGCTCGAACGTAGTCCACACACGTGGTTGTACTAGTGCTAGTAGTTGCTGTCACTAGTCAGCGCACTGAGCTGATTCCGCTTGGGGGTTAGTTATCCTTATTACCATTGTCCCCCGCCTGCAGGCGAACCCTCTCCCTTCTGGGGTACTTGCAGTTGACGTCCCCAGCTCAAGGGCGAGAAGTCAGTATATAAGTCCAACTGACCGGTGTGTAGAATGAGCCCACAATGCCGCGGTCACCAGAGAAAGTTTAAGCGCGAGCGCGTCGAACGTCACGGCCTCGCCGACCTCTATAATGGGAACTGTAACATATTCTGTGAAATAAGGCGGCCAATTGGGCATTAAGCACACTACCACTGGCGGACGTGTGACCATAAAACTCTGGGCCGCCATAACCACAATTTAGCGTGGAAACGGCGTCCCCAGTACCAGCATGCGTGCGCATCTGTGTGTGTGTGTGTGTGTGTGTGTGCGTGTGTGTGTGTGTGTGTGTGCGTGTGCGTGCGGGCGTTCGCGCGTGCGTATGCATGTCCTATTTACAGGACATAGCTGTCAAATCAGCATTTTATTGCTGGTGTTGATGTCTTATGTCTTGGCAAGTTTTACTTTCAGGTGTTTGCCATTGCTTTTGAACGACTGGCTCCCATACCACCATGCTAAAACCCCGGCGCGACACTGTCTGCCACGGTAATTAAACTGTCTACCGTGGTAATTAAACGGTCTGCCACTGTAATTAAACTGTCTACCCTGTAATTATACTGTATACCACAGTGATTAAACTGTCTGTCACGATAATTAAACTGTTTACCGCGGTAATTGTACTTATACCACAGTACTTAAACTGTCTGTCACGATAATTAAACTGTCTACCGTGGTAATTAAATTGTCTGTCATGGTAATTAAACTGTCTACCACGGTAATTAAACTGTTTACCGCAGTAATTAAACTGTCTACCGCAGTAATTAAGCTGTCTACCATGGTAATTAAACTGCATACAGCAGTAGATAAACTGTCTACCACGGCAATTAAACTGTC
This sequence comes from Cepaea hortensis, assembly GCA_963921405.1. Classification (NCBI taxonomy): domain Eukaryota; kingdom Metazoa; phylum Mollusca; class Gastropoda; order Stylommatophora; family Helicidae; genus Cepaea; species Cepaea hortensis. The sequence continues at coordinate 138,769,179 of OY992878.1, forward strand.
CACCATGGTAATTATACTGTATACCACAGTAATTAAACTGTCACGATAATTAAACTGTCTACCGCGGTAATTAAATTGCCTGTCACGGTAATTAAACTGTCTGTCACGGTAATTAAACTATTTACGGCAGTAATTAAACTGTCCACGCTAATTAAACTGTCTGCCACGGTAATTAAACTGTCTACCACAGTAATTGTAAACTGCCATGACTGCCAAGAGTATTACGTGGAGAAACTGTTGCGATCTATAATATATGTGTTCACTTTTGAAGTGTGGGATAATTTTAAAATACAACTTTAGAAACAAAAAAGTGTAACAACCAATGACTTGTACAGCCTATTATCCCCAAGAGTATAGTCAAGTACCCCAAGTAGCATTGGGCCAGGTCCATATTTGTGTAGACCTAAAGGCACCGAGTGAGTGGTGTGGTCTCTATCTCATCGACCGCCTTTATTTCCTGGTACTAATTTTACCCCGTGTCGACCCGGCAGCCCGGGTCAGTCTAAAACAAAACATAACACACACAAAAATATTCAAAGCCACCCTGGTGTGGCTGGAAACCAAGGCCACCGTCATGGTAGGCGGGCCGCTAACCACTGTACAGTACTTACAGTTCACTCTCTACATGTCCTCTACCCGTTGTGTGCTTGGAAGTTTCCTGTTCGTTAAGCGATGGTAACCTTTGTTTATAAGCTCGTTCGATTTCTGTCTGTCTGTCTGTCTGTCTGTCTGTCTGTCTGTCTGTCTGTCTGTCTGTCTGTCTGTCTGTCTGTCTGTCTGTCTGTCTGTCTGTCTGTCTGTCTGTCTGTCTGTCTGTCTGTCTGTCTGTCTGTCTGTCTGTCTGTCTGTCTGTCTGTCTGTCTGTCTGTCTGTCTGTCTGTCTGTCTGTCTGTCTGTCTGTCTGTCTGTCTGTCTCCTCCTCCTCCTCTTCCTCCTCCTCGTCAACTCTTCGTCTGATCCACTGTTGAAGGATTGGATTAAACCATATTGGAATTTCGTATTCTTTTTAAAGACTTCACCTCCGGCACCGTAAATCATGCCCATTCTGCATATTAGTACCCCTAAGCCACTCTGTTTTCTTTTATTAATTTAGTTGCCTCACTTTGTATGCTAGCTCATGCCTTGTATTACAGGTTTTGTATGTTAGTAACTGCAGGCACCCTACTTTGTATATTGGTGAATGAATGCGGCTCCCTTTGTATTGTAGTTAATATAAACACATCACTTTGTTTGTTAGTTATTTCAACAGCCTCACTTTGTATACTAGTTAATATAAACACATCACGTTGTTAGTTATTTCAGCCTCACTTTGTATGTTGGTTAGACTGAGACCAAAGAGAATCTACACAGCTAAACACAAGTCTAGCCCCAGGATTAATATTATTAACACTCACGATCCTGGTAGGTGCTTTGAATTTCAACAGCAACTTGAAGACGCTTTCAATGATACATCAGAAAATTGTATAGTAAATGATAAATGGAGTAACCTTAAGGAAACTATTTATAAAACAGCGGTAGGGGTTTACGGCACTGTGGATCATAAGAGGCAGGACTGGTTTGCGGCAAACAGCCAGATACTGCAGACATTGGTTGATAAAAAGAAGATAGCTCTCTTAAGAAACAAGGAAAGACCAACGCGTAACACTCTGAGTGAGCTGAAGCAAGCGAGGAAGGATGTACAAAAGGGTCCCAGGCAGTGTGCGAATGACTATTGGATCAAGTCATGTGAGTCCATTCAAATCGCAAGTGATAAGGGAAACATCAGAAGCATGTATGAAGGGATAAAGAAAGTCTGTGGTCCAATGATCAAAAGAAGTGCACCGCTGAAAACATTGACTGGAGAAATCATCATTGATAAGAAACAGCAGATGGATAGATGGGTCGAGCACTATTTAGAGCTGTACTCAAATGAGACCAAGCTAGCGGATGATGCCCTCAACGCCATAGAGGCCCTTCCTACTCTTGACCACCTGGACACACTTCCCACTATAACAGAAGTTAAGTGTGCTATAAATGAGCTTGCATCTGGCAAGGCTCCAGGTAAGGATGGGATTCCAATAGAGGTAATCAGGAGTGGGCAAGACACACTCGCTCTACAGATCCACCAGCTAATAGAGCTATGCTGGCGAGAAGTACAAGTCCCACAGGATTTCAAAGATTCAAACATCATAACGCTGTACAAGAACAAGGGAGATCGGAGCGACTGTAACAACTATAGGGGTATCTCACTTCTGTATATTGTTGGGAAAGTATTTGCCAGAATTGTCCTGCGCAGACTTCAAGTCCTGGGAGATCAAGTCTACCCCGAATCACAGTGCGGCTTCCGTCAGAACCGGTCTACTATTGATATGATATTCTCATTGCGACAGATGCAAGAAAAATGCCGGGAACAAAATCAGCCACTGTTTATTGCCTTCATCGACCTCACAAAGGCATTCGATTTGGTCAGTCGTGAGGGTCTATTCAAAGCATTAAAGAAGATCGGCTGCCCACCAACTCTTCTGTCCATTGTGGAATCGTTCCACACAGGCATGAAGGGTATAATCAAGTTTGATGGCTCAACTTCAGAAGAGTTTGAAATCAAGAGTGGAATTAAGCAAGGTTGTGTACTATCCCCCACCCTCTTTGGGATATACTTTTCACTTCTACTGAAATATGCCTTTCGTGAACCGGATGACGTGAACCGGATACATTCACTCACGCTCAGATGGTGGCCTCTATAATGCTCAGAGATTGAAGGCCAAGACCAAAATTAGCAGGGTACTAATCAGAGAGTTGCTTTTTGCGGATGATGCTGAGATTACGACCCACTCTGGGGAAGAATTACAACATCTACTATCTGCATTCTGCAATGCTTGTTCTGAATTTGGTTTAACAATTAACAAAAAGAAGACACAGATTATGTCACAAGGTGCACATGGTGTACCATCAATCTTTATTGACGACGCCGAACTGGAGATAGTAGACCATTTTACATATCTAGGATCAGAGGTAAATAGCAAATTATCCCTCGATCAGGAAATCAACATCAGGATTGGCAAGGCAGCAACAACAATGAACATGTTAGCAAAAAGTGTCTGGGAGAACAGAAAGCTTACTGCCAAACCAAAAGTCCTCGTCTACCAAGCCTGTGTCCTTAGTACTCTTCTTTATGGCAGTGAAACCTGGACAACTTACTCACGCCAAGAGAAACGTTTAAACAGCTTTCATGTGCGGTGTCTGCGAAGAATACTGGGTATTAAGTGGCAAGACAAAATCACAAATACTGAAGTATTGGAAAGATCAGGTTGTGTGACGGTGTATTCCATGCTCAGTCTTCGTAGACTTAGATGGATAGGACACGTTAGGAGGATGGATGATGGTAGAATACCAAATGACATCTTTTTTGGTGAATTACAGACGGATAGGAGATCTCAGGGTCGGCCTCTACTACGATACAAAGATGTGTGTAAGCGGGACATGATTGATACAGGCATTGATAATGCACATTGGGAGCACGTCGCCGCTGAACGTGTTGCATGGAGGGCAACTATCTGAAATGGAATAAAGACAAAGGAGAAAATGATTGCAGATAAAGCACACACAGAGCGTGAGAGACGTAAGATGGTGCAAAATGGTGGAAATGACCATGTTTTCACATGCACCTACTGTGGGCAAACATTTGCAGCTAGAATTGGCCTTACCAGCCACAATCGCCACCGCCATGGATCGTAGTTGTTAAGCCTTTTTGAAGCACAATGTACCAAACTATCGTCTGTCAAGACGGAAAGGTGCCAATGATTTACTGTGTATGTTAGTTAATGCAGGCGCCTGAATTTGTACATTAGTTAATGTAGACGTTTTACTTTGTACGTTAGTCAGTGCAGGTTGTCTTCCCAGGTGCTCCATTAGCGCATTGGCTAGCACGCCTGCATGCCGATCTGGTGTCATATACAGTGGTACCTCGGGTTACGAACTTTATCCGTTCCAGAACTCGGTTTTCGTAACCCGAAACGTTCGTAACCCGAAACATTGAAATCAGTGAAATAAAGGCAATGCGTTTCAAGATGAAAGAATCGATCTTTTTTATTAACATCCGGTCGTTTACCTGACAAAACGCAAAGAATATGTGTACTTCACGTTTTAAATAAAGAGAAAGAAAACAACCATAATGAATTAAATGTAAAATTTAAAAAAAAGATTGAGTATCTTTATTACCAAGAAAACGATCATGGGAAATTTGTCACTTTCTTTGTTATTCTCAATCATTAGTTTCAAGGTTATCTTGTCGCTGTTTCTTGGCAACCGACTGGGAATCTTTCTGCACCAAGAAACTATCAAGGGAAATTTGTCGCTTCCTGTGCTGGAAAATCTTTCTGAAGTGGGCCATCGTGGTATCATTCATCAGGTTTACTGCCCTGTTAGCAACAAGTTTGTTTGGATGATGGTTCACAATGAAGTCTTCGACGTCTGCCCACATTAATTTCTTTAATCCTGACAGTTGAAACGATTACTGACTGCTCATCATCGGACGACTTTAATGTCTTTAGCTGTTCATTCTGAACATCCACAAGCTCATCTGTAGTACTGTTTGTACTGTAAGAGATCGCTTGTCTCCAACGTTACACCCTGCTCTCTCTCTCTCTCTCTCTCTCTCTCTCTCTCTCTCGCACACACACACACACACACACACACACACCTTCGTTCGTTACCCGAGACATAACATTTTCTAAGTTGTTCGTAACCTGAATTGTTCGTGTCCTGAGGCGTTCGTAACCCGAGATACCACTGTATTCGAATCCCCAACGAGACGTTTTTTTTTTCCACACTAGCCTGTGCACCCAGGTTGACTCAACATAAATGGGTACCAGAAAATGAACTAAGTACCGCTATTTCACAATAAAAAAAAAAATAGTGTACAATGGTCTTCTACGTTTACTTTCATATCCCTAATATGATGGCATAAAAACGAGGGTCCTTAGGTAAATTACTTTTACTGTCATATCCCCAATATGATGTCATAGAAATGAGGTACCTTTAATAAATTATGTGCACTGTCATATTCCCAATATGATGACATAGAAACGAGGATCCTTCAGTAAATTACTTTTACTTTCATATATATGAAATATTGTGGCATAGACACGATGATCCTCCAGTAAATTACACTTACTTCCATATCCCCAATCTGATGGCTTAGAACGAAGGTCCATAAATTTGCCGAAAACCACTCACATAGTGTGACTTGGGAACGCGCTTCATGAGCCGGGTACCAGGCGTTCGAAGCTCAGCTGCGACCGATTTGTGCAGCAGACCGTGTCGCGTTGTTTGTTAACGTGCTGGTATGGTAGCCGGTCGTTCAGAAAGCAATGGCAAACTACTGAACGTAAAACTTGCCCAGTACATCAACAGCAGCTGAAAAATGCTGGTGTTGACTGCAACAAGGGATCCGCAACATTTAGAGTGTGAGATAGGACGAGGGAAGAGACGTTGATACCGTACATAGAAGTGTTGTTTTACGCTTCACACCTGCTGCATTCCAATTGTCAAGGCGACCTGGTTCGGTTCTAGATGACCTGGCTGCTTCCATTTATTTACCTTGGCTACATCTGACCCAGACAGATGCTGTTTTACCAAATTGTACCTCAGAGAATTATTTTAACTCCCTTTGACCCAGGCATTAGTGGTAACATTGTTTATAAAATGGCAACACCCGAAGATAGAAACGGGCAAAGGTGCGGTTTGCTTCTGCCGGTTTCATTGCTAGCTATCTGTCCTGTTTTACCACAGCACTTCCTACATCAACAGTTCTATTTATGAAGCTGTAAATGGCTGCCTCAATTTCGTCTGGCACTCGAGAATGCAAGAGAAATAAAACGCCTTTGTACTTGTTTAGAACAACAGTAGCCGGTTGTGTAATGGTGTTGTGTTTGACGGCTGCAAGTTTACAGAAAGCCGTTTGTGATTATACCTCGCAGGTTCACTGCGAAATATGATGATCATCACAATCACGGGTATATGTGTGTGGTGTTAATTACCTACCTGTTTATTTGTCTTCGCTCCACCACCTAGAAGAGAGGTCTGGGTGGTCGACTGGTTCAGAGCGCTAGCTCTAAAACTTCCTGTGCGTTGATGGCGGGATAAGGGGTTCATTCCTTACACCTGTCCTGCAAGGGGCACGCAACATTCTTGTATAAACCACCGCGGGGGGGGGGGGGAAGGGGGGGGGGGTGGCGTGGCGCCTATGTTCCTTTTTTCAGAGATAAGTGTGTTCAACTTCTCCAGTAATTTGTGGACGAATTTCCTCCATCGAAGTTTCTCTCAGTGTTAAGTGTGTTCAACTTCTCCAGTAATTCGTGGACGATTTTCCTCCATCGAAGTTTCTCTCAGTGTAAGTGTGTTCAACTTCTCTAGTCATTTATGGACGATTTTCCTCCATCGAAGTTAACAGACGATCCAGCTGTGGGCAGGATTTTCCCTTTAAGTTGTTGAGAGATGAGAGCAGTTCTACTTCTGAAGCTACACGCATTACAATTCTGAACTCGTCTATATCTGACTATGACGTACATTTGGTCGTTATATCGCCTGCTTGTGCATTGTGCTAAAAATATTAGCACTAGGGGCTACAAACGTGTACGCTACTGTCGTACGCAGAACATTGCCTTGCGTAGTTCAATTTTGCTCCCTAACGATTTGCTAGTGTTGTAAAATCAAAGCCTACTCCTTGCGATTTCTCACTTTATGAATGCTTGGGTAATTTTCAGAGTAGAATGATTAATCTGCGAGCTTTGTGTACGTCTGGCAGCAATGTTATTGCTGAGTCTGCGCATTTCCCTTGTGACCACCAAGTACTAATTGTTATAATTCTTGATTATACGACTGCTCATTCTTGTGTCGTGCTCTTGAGTCAATGATTCTCTGCCATATGTCACTATGTACCCTGTATCTGTCTACACTGGTTCCGATATTTCAGCGAATAAGGAGAGTTCTCTGCTCTCTGAATTATTCCTCTACGCTTGTTCTTCAAGGCACGGCGCTGATTCTGTTAAAATATCGATATGTCGATTGGTGATAATAAGATTCGTTATCGCGTGTGTTTATTGTGGCTGAATATATGAGTCTTGCCGCTTGCAGCTTTCTGCGTCTTCTAAAACTTGTGTGTCTCTGACTGGTCCTTTCGACTTTTTATGGGCTTCTTTTCTGTTGTGGCACCTTTTGGTGGAGAAATCTCCGTCAGTGTTCGCAGTGTGTTTATATTGTATTCTTACCTGTCTGCTACCGTTCGTTCTATGCTTTCTTCCGTTATTCTGTTTCTGGTGTGTATTGGCATATGCATGTCAAATTATTGGAATCTCTTTCCCACGCATGCATATTTTTGGTGTGTTTTTATTTTTTCACCTGCCATTATTACACATATTATGGCCTGCCTCCCCAGTATCGTTGTTTTTATGGAAATCACATTGTTCGTCTACTTCTTTGTCTATTTTATTTGTATGCATGTTTATAAGATTGCACAGCGTCTCCTAGTTATATGGGGCTTGACCGGAATGTTGTTATGTGGATTCTAGAACCAGTCAGTCTTAGTTATATGACTCATTATGCAACCAGTGCTGAAATGTTGACCCAGGTAAGCTTTGTTTCTCGCTGGGCAGTGTCGTGTCTTTGGCTTAGGAGTAATGAGCGCCGCGTCACAACCCCAGCACACCTGGTTCCAATTTAAAATCAGGCCATTTATTCGCAGGCCGTTTTTGCGTTGATTTTCACAGCGGTGTGAGCATCGGTAATTTAGAAAGCAATGGCAAACTACTGCACGAACAATTACGCAGAAAATAATAGAACAGCGAAATATGCTGATGTTGATTGCAGCTTCATGTAAAACGACATGCAGCTGTTTTGTATCCAACATTGTATATACCAGTACATATGTCTGTGGGATTTAACAGTGGTATGTAAGGGTGTATCCAACATTGTATATACCAGTACATATGTCTGTGGGATTTAACAGTGGTATGTAAGGGTGTATCCAACATTGTATATACCAGTACATATGTCTGTGGGATTTAACAGTGGTATGTAAGGGTGTATACAACATTGTATATACCAGTACATATGTCTGTGGGAGCATCAGTACCAAAGCTGGACAATGTTGTTATCATTTCTGTTATCTTATCAGGACCTGCAGCCTTTCGTCACTTCGTCCGTTTTATGGCTGGCCCTACCTCAGCCTTGAGTATGCTTCGGCCCTTATCACAAAAATGCAGTTGTCGTTTCCTAGTCTTTTATGATTATGCTCGTAAATATTGTTTGTATTATTTTATTTCCCCTTGTAAAAATGAGTACCTTATTTTCCCGATATCACACGAAGAATCTGTAGCATGGGAGGTACAAATAAATTATGTTGGTGTGGGAGCGGAAAGCCAGAAGCGCGGAAAACTATTTTTTCATATATTTTTCGCTCTCACGCTTTGAACTCAAGCGCAGTCCATTCACACTACTTCTACTTGTGCGGGACTGAATTTTGCTGATTAGCTTTCCCTATTAACAGTGTTCCTCACCATCAGGCGAACCCACTCCGACTTCAGAGGTACTTGTAATTTACACACCCAAGTCAAGGACGATAGGTCAACATTTAGTCCAACTGTCCGGTGTAGGAGTTGAACCCCTTACCTCGGCATCAACACACCGAATGTTTAAGAGCACGCGTTCGTATTCATTCCGCCATGCTGACCTACTCGTATTAATATGCCTTTTCATTTTTCATTTCCACTCATTTTCTGATATAATTTTCGACATCTCCATGGCCGCTCTATTTTTTGTTGTTGTAAATAAACATTGACGGGAAGCAGTTTCCTGCTATGAGTCAGTGATGTAATAGCACCACCACAGTTTGTAAGCCTGAGAGCAGGGAGGAATAGGTGGTCAGTCTTTCTCTCACTTTGACAAGCGACAAGCCCAGGTGTCGAACCCGCGACGTAGCGTCTCATGACATTCCCAGCGCAGTCGACTATCAACTTCGTTAGACTACAATTACATAGTTATAATGACACCGGTAAACTTTAGAGTTGTCAGTGGTGTAATAAGCTATTCTACGTGTTTAGCAGCTCTCCGATCGTGTGAGAGATGGCTCATTATTCCCAGGTCGACCTTCTCCGGTAGTTCAGCTGCCCTTGACAAGGTCACTACAGCATAAACTTGTGTCTAACTATGACCTTGCATCAAGGTATGAATAGTGTGACATGTGGCTCTAGTGTCGTCCTCGTAGATACTGCATCATCATTTGTTGTATTGAGCTACTAGTGAATTTATTCACATTGTTTTTCTGTGTTCACTCACTTTCACCTCAAGCGTAGTCCGTACACTGGACTGATTTTGACGTATGGATTAGTTTTCCCGATTACCAATGTCCCGCAACATCAGACGAACCTACTCGACCTCAGAGGTACTTGTAATTTACGTCCACAAGTCAAGATCGAGTAGTCAACATATTAGTCCAACTTACCGGTGTAAGGGTTGAACCGGCTACCTCAGCATCAGCAGACAGGAAGTTTAAGAGCGAGCGCTCTTATCCAGTCGGCCATGCTTATCTCCAATTTTTCCAGCAACACAACCACTCTTGACCAGAGTTTCTTCCTCATATATACTGCATCAATAGCTAGTGTATTGAGATACTAGTCCAATTTTTTACATCAACACAGCCACTACTGAAACTACTGAAGGAACATTGCCTAGCAAATCACAAACAGCTAATAAATGTTGTTGATTGCAACGTCCTGTAAAGTACTTTTCTCTTACCTTGGCTGACCTCACAACATGACTGCCAAAACGAAACGTTGCTTCGCTATGTTATTCCAATGACGTCATAACAGTAATCATCACTATTGTTCATCCAAGGTGCGTCTGGGCGCTGTTGTGTTTGGACACTTTCACCATGTTTTATGTATTATATTTTCTCCATCTTCTTGCGTTGGTTAGTTTAGAGGCTTCTTAGTTTTATCCATCCTGCACATCATGCTGCATGTTTAGTTCAGATAGGCTTACATTTGTTTTTTTTATCTTGTTCTCCATCTTGTTTAGTTCAGAGGTTACCCAATGTTCTCCATCCTGTTTAGTTCAGAGGTTACCCAGTGTTCTCCATCTTGTTTAATTCAAAGGTTACCCAGTGTTCTCCATCTTGTTTAGTTCAGAGGTTACCCAATGTTCTCCATCCTGTTTAGTTCAGAGGTTACCCAGTGTTCTCCATCTTGTTTAATTCAAAGGTTACCCAGTGTTCTCCATCTTGTTTAGTTCAGAGGTTACTCAATGTTCTCCATCTTGTTTAGTTCAGAGGTTACCCAGTGTTCTCCATCTTGTTTAATTCAAAGGTTACCCAGTGTTCTCCATCTTGTTTAGGTCAGAGGTTACTCAATGTTCTCCATTTTGTTTAGTTCAGAGGTTACCCAGTGTTCTCCATCTTGTTTAATTCAAAGGTTACCCAGTGTTCTCCATCTTGTTTAGTTCAGAGGTTACCCAATGTTCTCCATCCTGTTTAATTCAAAGGTTACCCAGTGTTCTCCATCTTGTTTAGGTCAGAGGTTACTCAATGTTCTCCATCTTGTTTAGTTCAGAGGTTACCCAATGTTCTCCATCTTGTTTAGTTCAGAGGTTACCCAGTGTTCTCCATCTTGTTTAGGTCAGAGGTTACCCAATGTTCTCCATTTTGTTTAGGTCAGAGGTTACCCAATGTTCTCCATCTTGTTTAGGTCAGAGGTTACCCAATGTTCTCCATCTTGTTTAGGTCAGAGGTTACCCAATGTTCTCCATCTTGTTTAGGTCAGAGGTTACCCAATGTTCTCCATCTTGTTTAGGTCAGAGGTTACCCAATGTTCTCCATCCTGTTTAATTCAAAGGTTACCCAGTGTTCTCCATCTTGTTTAGGTCAGAGGTTACTCAATGTTCTCCATCTTGTTTAGTTCAGAGGTTACCCAATGTTCTCCATCTTGTTTAGTTCAGAGGTTACCCAATGTTCTCCATCCTGTTTAGTTCAGAGGTTACCCAATGTTCTTCATCTTGTTTAATTCAAAGGTTACCTAGTGTTCTCCATCTTGTTTAGTTCAGAGGTTACCCAATGTTCTCCATCCTGTTTAGTTCAGAGGTTACCCAATATTCTCTATCTCATTCTGCAGAGAATTGGCCAGTGTTCATCTGGTTGAGCTGTTACTTCAGAGGTTCCACAGTTTTCTCAATCTTAATATGTAGGTAGAGGATATGCCGATGATGCCTTTAGCACTGTTGGACGTATTGTTTTGTTTGGATGTGCTTACATGCAAATATGCATGCACATGCGCACGCGCACACACCCACACATTCATACACATAGAGTTAAGAACAGTGTAGAAGAACAATAATGAGCTTAATTCTAAGAGGGTTAATGATTGGAATGGATATGTAGATCCCATTATCATTATTGGGGTCGATTGGGAGGAGTTAAAGTCTACCTCGGCAGACCAGCCAGAAATACCCGCCGAAAGATAATGCATTGGGGACATAGGCTTGATGAAGTCTTGCGGGGTCGTTCACTTTTTATGATGACGTTTTGAAGGCCATGGTGTCTGGTTAACCAGACGTACTGAAAGAAGAAACTATAGAAGCCGCCAGATTAACCCCATTGAACAAATCACCAGGACAAGATGAAATACCAAATGAACTAATTAAAGCAGCAAGATATGTAGGATAAGCATGGCTACATAGACTATTCAACCATGGTTGGGTAGAACAACAGACACCACGAGACTGAAGCGTAATATCATCAAATGGCAAATCAGAAGACGAGGGGGGAGTGGGGCTGAGTGGTCTCGAGGTATGGTGTCCGCCTCGAGTGCTGGAGGTCCCGGGTTCAAGCCCCGGTGAGGACCGGGATTTTTTCATATGAACTTCTAGTAACAAAATTTCCCCTGGTCTCTGGGTATTGAGATCGGACGCCCGTGTGTATTGTTGCGAACGTAGAAAATCTCTTGGCAGCTGGAAATCTAAAAAGAGTAGCCTAACGCCGCTGCCCGGGGAAAATTTCGAGTTAAAAATCTACCCAAAGTATTTCAGGATCCTCGCCAGTGCTACGGAGTTCGTGCACTGAACTAAGATTCTCCGGACTCATGCTTGAGTTAGGAGTAGAACGGAGCACTTATGGGTTGCACTCGTGTGCCGTGATGTTGATCCGTCGACTAAACTAAACTTAACTAATCAGAAGACGAGATTGAAAATAGATGCAATAATTCAAACCAACTCATTGGACAAATGGCACCAATACTAAAGAACAAACATGTATCAAAAACGACTAAGAAGGCACTTTAAAACACAATCTTCCTACCAACTCTATGTTACCAATGCCAAACCTGGACAATGACAGAAAAAGAGAAAAGAAAAACCACATCAACAGAAATGAGATTCCTGAGAAGAATACTCAATGTATCAAGAAGAGATCAGATCAGAAATGAAGAAATCAGGACTAAAGTGGGGGTTATAGCTGCACTAGATTTTATTAAAAGGCAGCAAGTCAACTGGTTTTGCCATGCAAGTAGGTTACCAACTAACAGTATACCACAACAAGCAATGATGTACAGACCAGAAGGAAGCAGAGGAAGAGGCCGACCACGTAAACAATGGACGCAAGGAATAACAGTCCATGGGAATATTGATACATGAAGTCTATAAGCGGACACTCTCCCGCTGTTTATACTTCACCTCGACACTGCACGGTACAAGATGAACATGATGAGATGAGATGATGAGCTGATGGTGTCTGGTTGTAATCTAAAACTGCAGGCCATGTTATAACCCAAAATTGCTTTGCTAAAGGTCATCGGATGGTGGCCAGCAGGAAGGAATAGACAATGTCTTCCCGCATGGTTTGTAAATAATATGTTTGGCGTACTGAGCTCCCAATTAGCTTCATCGCTTGTTTGGGATCAGGGGCCGGGGGAAAGAAGCTAGATTGTTGTGTGGTTGGAGTAATGAGTTCCTAACCAGTCCGGGTCTGGCTCCAGTTGATTCACTGTTCACAAACATTTGTAGATCTTGCAATCAGCGGGCAAAATAAAAAGAAGGAGAGAAAACATGGCGTATCTGAACTGTGTAGAGTTTATTGTACCTTACCTTTTTACTAGTTTTCTCCGGGTGGCACATTACGTGTTCTACGCACATAATTAGAATCGCCATGGAGCCCTTAAGGTGACTGAAATAACATGAGAAATGAAACACCAGGTATTGATTGGCACTCATGGAAGACACGCGAGAGAAGTAGAAATTAGAGAACTCTCTCGACAGTATAATTATTAGTAATGTATGCGCATATTGAGATTGTAATCTGCCACATCCTGTAAATTGTGGAGTGCGAATTATGTCAATATTCCATTTTTATGGCTTCAGGTGAATGATAGACCTAACTAGGGATGACACCTTTACTTCGCGTAGCGCTTCTGTTAGTCCTAAAATATTGTGTAGGGGAAAAAAACAACATGTAACCAAACATTTTATGTACCCTATAAAGATACGGATAACGAAAAATAACGTGGAAGATATTGATAGTGAGGTAATATACTAGCATAGCATTCTATGGTACTCACGTTTGTACTTGATAGATTATATAACTCGTGTTTTTGTTGTCTGCTGCTGGAAGCTTTGCGCTTATAATTAACATAGACATAAATGAAGAATTCTTCTTAATGAAAGTGGAAAGCGCAGGTCAACATGGCTGAATGTAAAAAAAAAAAAAAAGCGTTCGCTCTTAAATATCCAGTGTGCTGATGTCGAGTTAGCGAGTTTAACCCCCTACACCGGTCAGTTGGACTAAAATGTTGACTTCTTGTCCTTGACTTAGGGACGTAAATATTACAAGTATATCGGAAGCCGGAGTGAGTTCGTCTGATGGCAAGGGATACTTGTAATAAGCAGATATATCCCACACACAAAAATCAAAGACTACGCCAGAGTTCAAAGCGAGCGAACGACCAAAACAGCAAAATGGGGAGCAAATGATGTCGCCTTGGTATATCACTTTGTAATGACATTTGTCTGTATCAACGTGATCCAGGTTGCCATCCAGACAAACACGATCACATTGACATTCAAGCCATAAGGAGATTGGCAATACAAATTAACACTCACATGGCTTTTACAGGACGTCGCAGTCAATCCCAGCTCCTATTGACTGTGTAACCAAAGAGCAACCTGCTGTTGTGCGTTTTTGTTGTTTGTTTTTTTTTTTGGTGAGCAAAAGGACTGCCTGTAAAGGACATTCATAAGGAAATGCTTTCTGTTTATGCTGACAAATGTTTGTCCCGTAAAGCGGTGCATAGCTGGGTAGTATAGATTTTCTCAAGAACGCTCTAAAATTGTGGATGAAATTCGATCTGGTCGTCCTGTTGAGATTACAACAGAAGCATCCGTGCAGCAGGTGGAGGAGATGATTAGAGGTGACAGGCGAGTAACAATAGACTGTAGCATCTGCAATAGGGTTGCTCACATGGTTCAGCATACAGTATAATGCATGATCGATTGACATTTAAGAAAGTGTGCTCACGGTGGGTACCCAGACAATTAAAGGAGGAACACAAAATGAACCGATTTGGCATATCCTTGCATCATCTCTGTCGATACGAAGATGAAGGAGAAGAAATGCTGAACAGGATTGTTACTGGGGACGAATCATGGGTGCATCACTACCAGCCCTAATCAAAGCGTGCTTCAATGCAAAGGAAACATCCTTCTTCGCCTTGTGTCCAAAAATTCAAAGTTATGCCATCAGCAGGGAAGGTTATGCTGACAATGTTCTGGGATTGTCAAGGGGTGCTTTTAACCAATTTCAAGAAGAAAGATGACAATGTGGATTCTGAATCGTACTGTGAAGTTCTATCGGTGCTTCATGATGTAATTCGAAGAAAACGTCCAGGACTGCTGACTAGAGAAGTGTTGCTTCTTCATGACAATGCCAGACCACATACGGCTCGATTAACTCAGAAGAAAATTAACCAACTAAGGTGGGGAGTTCTGGAACATCCACCTTACAACCCCGACTTAGCCCCTAGCGATTTCCACCTTTTTGGTCCACTGAAAACCCACCTTGGCTGGAGACATCTCGCGGGAGACATGTCTCGAAAGACGCCGAAGTTGAATGTGAAGTGAAAACGTGGTTTAGAAAACAGGGCACGCAGTTCTATGCCGCCGGTTTGAGAGGACTGAAAAAAAATGGGTTAAGTGCATTAATGTTGGTGGAAATTATGTTGAGAAATAAAGAGACAATGTATGTATAAAAAGAAACTGGTTTCAAGTTGTTACCATATTTAATTATTTTTCTACAGCCATTTGTGACTTACTTATTGACTTCCCCCTCGTAATTTAATTTTCTTTATTTTATCATCTTTAGTAGCTAACCTTCTTCAATATTCAGTTCTTGTGGTATGGATTCATTTGTTCTTTTCTGTACCCAAGATATTCTTAGAACCCGTCTATCACATTTATATTCAAATGCATTTATGCTCTGTTCTGCTTGCTTAGTAAGTGTCCAGGTTGCAATGGGAAAGATGCATGCTCTTAAAAATCTAATTCTTGTAGTTCTATCTGTCCCCTCCACAATTTATTCAGTTGTTTTAGTTTCTGAAGAGCAATAGATATTCATCTTTTAATTTCCTTCATTGTTGGTAACTAATGACCGAAGTTAGTCGAAATTTTCCACCACCTCCAATTGTCCTCATTAACATATAACTTTTTCTCCACATTAGTTTTATCTGTATGTATTATATTTATCTTTGTTATGTTAAGATATTTATAAGGTTTGATTTTTACTATTCTTTTGGATTGAGTTTATTAGTTCTATACCATTCTGTGATGTGGATAATAATACTGTATCATCAGCGTATCGAATCTCTGGTATTTCATGACCACTGATACTTAGGGCATTATATATATTTTTACATAATGCGTGATAGATTTGTATACTTTCTTCTCCTCCCACTTTAATTAGTTCAGCTGCTATCTCATCACATCCTGGTGATGTACCATTCTTCATCTATTGAGGGTTCAGGTTCTGTCTCTGCTGTCATATAATTAGCTCGCATAATTGTGAAAAGTGAACTACACTAAGCGGTCTGCTTTCAAATCGCAAGCATCTGATATGGAACGCGGTATGCGGGATTGTGAATCGCATTCGCAAGCACTTCGGCACAATTGGTCGTATATTTTGAGACCAGTGGACACTCCATGGGTGATGTTGTCAGTACCACGCCGGCCGCCTTTACTGTCCGTGAAATTTTCTGGTATTCACTTTATGCTTGGTCTTCATGCAAGCCCAGGTCGCTAGTGAAACGAAATCCTGGCTTTCAGGATGATTCGAACATGTGTACACCAATATAGTAGCCACTGAGCTACCGATGCTACGTTAACATATACAGTTAGATCCAAATGTGGAACACTGCAGATGCAAATGTTCCTATTGATATTCCAGTGTTGTGGGCGCAGCCGTCATGAAGACGGGCTCTAAAAGCAGCAGTGTTACGCCTTAATGACCAAGAGACAAGTTGCCACCGGTGAATTCCCTATTGCCACAGACAGCCAGTGGGTAAAAGTTCATGGCGGCTAGTTTGATGGCTGGTTAAGGCTGGCTACTAAAGATATTTACAATAAGACTATGTAGTAGACTCGTAATGGAATTGATGATAGAGTGGGGAGATGTGGAGATACCACAAGTGCCGGGAGAACACAATTAATGTGTAAATGAGAAATATGGTGATTTGTTTAGGGAGAAGGGTGGAGAGGAATACTGGAAGGCCCTGGTTAACGTCGGGGTTACGTTCTTGGAAAACGTGACTTTAAGTGAAACGCGTATGGCGAAACACTATTTCCCATAGAATTAAATGAAATACATTGTATTATGTAATGTTTATTTTGATGGTTGTTGATATTTATTGGCTAAATAGAGATGGGTTGGAGAGCGAATGGTAGAGTTATTGGGACGTAGAGGCATTAAATTCTGCCTCTTCATTTGAGGATGAAACTGTAATCTCTTCCTGCCTCTTTTTCCTGGCTCTTCTCTGTCATTTACTGCCAATATAGTGCCCTGCGGTGGATGGCAGGGTCTTGAGCCTGATTAATTAAGGCCGCATGGCTAGTGCAGTCGCCGCGAACTGTGCAGGTTAAGAATTTTCTTTTTGCTCCCGACAGAAAAAAAAAATCTCCACACATCCTGGTTCTTCTCTGCGTGAACAAAAAAATTGTCCAATGTCTGCTGCATAGTAACCACCTTCCTCAATCAAGGCCTTTAACTCTGCTGGGAAACGTTCTGCTCCTGCAATATCAGCACTCGCCGCTTCACCTGTTGTCTGAAAGTTGTGCAGGTGTGAACGCTTCTTAAAGCGCTCAAACCAACTACAACTCGCTCCAAAACTATCATCAGCACTACTTGTACTGTTCTCACCCGCTTTCTTAGCTAGATATTCATAGAGAGACTTTGCTTTCTCTTGGATAACCATCTTACTCACAGGCATATTCCGTTGATTCTGGTCTTCAATCCAGACGGCCAATAGTGCTTCCATGTTCTCCATAAAAGTACTTCTGGCACGAGTGATCTTGGAAGCTCTCAAAGGGGTTACGTTTTTAACATCCTCTTTGATTTCAAGGGGATAGATGCACAGTAGGAAACTATGGTTTAGGAGAGAGAAATGAAAGAGGATACAGACTAGTAGAGTGGGCAAAAGAACAGGAAATGATTGTAGGAAACACCTGGTTCAAGCAACACCCTAGAAGATTATGGACCTGGAGGAGTCCTGATAGCAGGATTAGAAACCAGATTTACTACATTCTCATTAGCAGAAGATTTAGAAACGCGCTAACAGTAGCAAAAACAGTTCCCAGTGCTGATTGTTATAGTGACCACAGACTACTCACAGGAACATTGAGGATAAAGTTGAAGAAAGTCAAGTATACAACAGGGAACACTAAATATGATTTGTGTACATTGAGTAATGACAAGGAAATACAAAACAAATCAACATAGAAGTACAGAACAGATTTGAAATATTGTCTGATCTAGAGATCCTATTCCAGGATGTGGATGATCAATGGGAAATTTGAAAGAATTCAGTCAATGTGGCTGCAGAAAAAATTATTCCAAAATTAAAGAAGGTGGGTCGTAAGAAATGGATGACAGAGGAAATTTTACACTTAATGGAAACAAGAAGACTCAACAAAAATAATCCTGCCAAATATGAAGAAATTCACAGACAAGTAAGAATATTATGTAGGAAGGCAAAAGAATCATGGCTTGAGGAAAAGTGCTTAGAAATTGAAAAACAACACAACAATCAAAATACCAAATTAGTGCACAAAAGAGTTCAGGAACTTACTAATAAAAGAACAAGTACATCAACAGGCTGTCTAAAAACTAAAGATGGCAAAGTCATAATAGAAAAAGATCAGATTCTACATGTATGGACAGATTATGTGAAAGACCTGTATAATGATAACAGAGAGGAACAGTATGCTATTAGATTTAATAATGAAGGACCAGCAATTTTAAAGATGGAGGTTCAAAATGTTCTTAAGCATATGAAAGCTGGCAAGGCCCTCGGTGCAGATAACATCACAACAGAAATGATTAGAGCTCTAGAAGAATTTGGACATGAGCAAGTCACTAGACTGCTGAACACATTATATGATACTGGAGATATACCTTCTGAATTATGTAATTCTGTATTTATTGCAATCCCAAAGAAATCAGGAGCCTTAGAATGTGATCAACATAGAACAATTAGTATAATGAGTCACATCACAAAGATTTTGTTACGAATTATCATGCAAAGAGTGAGGAAGAAAATACAACCTGAAATAGGGGAAGAACAATGTGGTTTTGTAGAAGGAAAGGGTACAGTAAATGCTGTGTATATGCTGCGAACAGTTATTGAACGTGCTTTAGAAGTAAACAAGGATATACATCTTTGCTTTATTGACTACACAAAGGCTTTTGATAGAGTTAGACATGTCAACATTGTGGATATGCTTGCAGATCTACAAATTGATGGGAAAGACATTAGACTTATAAAAAACATATATTGGAAACAACAAGCTGCCATAAGGATTGATAATGAAGTAGGACAATACCGACCTATTAAGAGAGGTGTTAGGCAGGGATGTGTAATGTCTCCAGATCTTTTTTCCCTATACGGTGAAAATATTTTCAGAAATGTAGAATACCTAAATGGAATCAGCATTGGAGGACGAAACATAAATAACATTAGATATGCAGATGATACAGTATTGATTGCAGACAATGCACAGGATCTGCAACAATTAGTAGACGCTGTGGTTGTACACAGTGAGCAGCTGGGGTTGGAATTAAATTGTAGGAAGACACAGGTTATGGTCGTCACTAGGAAGAACGAAGTACCACAATGTAATATACAAGTAAATGGGAATATTCTTCAACAAGTGAATCGGTTCAATTATCTCGGAACAGTCATAACATCTGATGGCAGATGCCTTGAAGAGATTAGAACAAGAATCGCCATTGCGAAAGTAGCCTTTAGCAAGATGAAAAACATTCTGACCAATAAAATGATGTCAATTGAAACGAGAAAAAGAGTGTTGAGGGGATACATAGAGCCTGTTCTTTTGTATGGATGTGAAACTTGGACAATGTGCAGTCAAGCAGAAAAACATCTGATGGCTGCAGAAATGTGGTTTCTGAGGAAAATGCAAAGAATACCATGGACAGACAGAAAAACCAATGAACAAGTACTACAAGAGACAAATGAAAATCGTAGATTGATTAGAGAAATTAGACGTAGACAGTCAAAATTTTTTGGACATGTTATGAGAAGAAATGGACTGGAGAACTTAGTGACAACTGGCAAGATCGAAGGGAACAGACCAAGAGGAAGACCGAGAGGAAAATACCTGGATGGCTTGGCCACATGGCATGGACGAGACAGGAACACTGAGCTGATCCACGACTCTGGTGATCGAGTGAAATGGCGAATCATGACCGCCCACGCTTTCCGGCATGGCACATGATTGATTGATTGATTTTGTCAGCACCTGCATGAATTGTCTTTATCGTGGTTTAAGGTAAACCGTGGACTTTACCGATATCAACAGCCCGATCGCCAGCCTCAAAACGACGTTATTGCGAAACATAGCGACGTAATGTGAAGTTAGTCCCCTATGTGACAACGACGTTATAGCGAAACGACGTAAAGCGAAGTGACGTAAAGCGAAGCTACGTATAGCGGGACCTTCCTGTAAATACCATTTCTTGGGTTGTAACTTCTTCTTCTTCTTCTTCTTCTTCTTCTTCTTCTTCTTCTTCTTCTTCTTCTTCTTCTTCTTCTTCTTCTTCTTCTTCTTCTTCTTCTTTTTCTGCTGCTGCTGCTGCTGCTGTTTCTTCTTCTTCTTCTTCTTCTTCTTCTTCTTCTTCTTCTTCTTCTTCTTCTTCTTCTTCTTCTTCTTCTTCTTCTTCTTCTTCTTCTTCTTCTTCTTCTTCTTCTTCTTCTTCTTTGCCCCCTCCTTCCTCTTCTTCTCCTTCTCCTCTTCTGCTTTACCCCTTTAGTTCCGTGGAGTATATGTCCACAACCAGTTCACGCCAAACCCTCACGCTGCTGGAGTGCAGGAGAGCTCTAGCAATTCCACATGATGACGGTTATGCTTGCTTGTGTTCGTTGTCTTGAGCTGCAACGCGAAGTCCTGTATGTTGGATGAAGGCATCCTGTTGTCCAACATCAGTGTGATGTCATACAGGACCTGAGGTTTGCGTGAGTATCCGTTGTCCCATGGTTGGCTTATTGGTGTGCAGACTGGTGGTTCCTCGCCGTACAGGCAGACACTCTCCGACTTCGGAAGAATCGGCGATCCTACTGTCTTTAGCCAGGACCCCGAAGGGACCTGTTGTCCAGGACGCTTGACGAGGACGCGTCAATAGGTCTTGGCCAGTATATAACCCGGCCCTGGTGCCTTGGAAACACCTCTGCGTCCCATGACGATTATCAATCAGCACCCAGTTCCTGCACTAAACAATGACAGAAGTAAGGCTTACGCGTGGCAGAGAACAGACTGGGTAGTGCTCAGATCATCATCATGTGACATGCCGATAAGCGTGGGCGGTCATGTTTCGCTATCCCACACGATCACCAGAGTCGTGGATCAGCTGTGTGTTCTTGCCTCTGCCTTCCGCTTGTTCTTATCCCCTCAATCTTGAAAATTGTCATTAAATTCTCTAATTTATTTCTTCTTCTTATAACGTGTCTGAGCAGTGGTCAGATAGATAAATAATTGTAACGCGCTGCTCGTGGAACCCATAAATGTATCTAGAATGTAGATTAGATACCAGCAAAGCCAGAACCTCATAGACAAACGCGATATTGAAAATCCTGATTATGCTAATGTTGTGTAAACAATTTCTTCAGTTAGACAAAAAAAATCAAGAGTTCTTCGACGCCCTGCATGAGCGTTAAGTTCTCGTTCAGCAACCAACGGCAAACTACTGAACGTAGAATTGCCTGGGAATCAGCCTGGGATTGAGCGCAACGTCCTGCACATACCATATTTTGTGTTATCTGCCAGTCAGACAGTCTTATAGTGCATCCGTTGTATTCTCGGTTTGTGGGTTTATGGCCCGACTAGTTACTTTGTTAATTTCTCAGGAACAGCACGGCGTATGGAACTTGTTGACTTAGAGGAGGGGGTGTTATGATTAGTTCTATCTATCGCAGACTGATTTCTGGGCATTTCCTAAGGGCTATATGTCTCGTACATATTCCTTTTGAAGACATGAAGACGTATTTTAGAGCAATCTCTCTCTCTCTCTCTCTCTCTCTCTCTCTCTCTCTCTCTCTCTCTCTCTCTCTCTCTCTCTCTCTCTCCCCTTTCCAGTAATAAATTTCGTAATTGAAATTATAGCGCTCGTATTTCACTACGCAAGAATTGTATAAACAAATAGTTACTTTATTAGTTAAATTATAAGTCATTAGCTGTTATGTTTATGTTACATTATTAGGTGTTTTAGGACCCTCTATACTGCCATATATATGTGGATCATGAACGCCCTTTACTGGCCATACTACTATATGGCTGTGGATCATGGACCCTCTATACTGGCCATACAGCTCATCTCTGTCGACCATCGACTCTCTATTTTTGCCATACAGCCACATATCTGTGGATCATGGACCTTCTATACTGGCCATACTGCTATATATCTGTGGATCATGGACCTTCTATACTGGCCATACAGCCACATATCCGTGGATCATGGACCTTCTATACTGGCCATGCTGCTATATATCTGCGGTTCATGAACCCTCTATTCTGACCAAACTGCCATATATCTGCGGTTCATGGACCCTCTATTCTGACCAAACTGCCATATATCTGTGGATCATATCCCCTTTATTCTGGCCATACTGCCATATATCTGTGGATCATAGACCCTTTATTCTGGCCATACTGCCATATATCTGTGGATCATAGACCCTTTATTCTGGCCATACTGTTATATATCTGTGGATCATAGACCCTCTAGAAAGAGAAATAAAAAGATAAGAAGGCAACAGAGATGTGGTTTCAGAGTTGAACCCTTAGAAGACCAATCTTCCAGTACTCAAGAAGCAACTTCACAAAGACATTTGATGACCCACATCTGGACAAGATAGTCGTCAGCTTTGAGTGTGTGTCACTGTATGAACGAGAGGTTCTGGAGAAGACTGTTACAACCAGGAAGATCTGTTCTTTGTGAGACAGATGTCTCGAGAGAAAGGGAGAACATTCTGGAGTGGTGCTGAACATGGTAGCCTGCGCCGCTCGGCATAGCATGTGATGATGCTATGCTGCTGGGGGTACGGACCTAGAATAAGCAGCTGTTAGTTGCTTGTCCTTTACAGTACATCGTAGTCTACCTTAGTTGATTTGTCTGTTTGTGGTTTTCAAGGCAACTTTACATTCCTTAGTTTGCCATTGTTTTCTGGACGGCTGACTCATAGTATGTGAAAATCAACGCAACACCGCCTGGTTCTAAACCGACTGTTTTCGACCCGGTATGCGGGATTATAACTGCGTTCATTGCCTCTTGAAGGAACCAAGCGGGAATATGTAAAATAGTCTTACATTAATTTCACGTGAACACATTGAGGCATTCAAGTTTTATTAGTACTTCAAGCATTATTAGTACTTAAAGAATCATTGGTACTTCAAACTTTATTACGAGGGTAAGGTAATAAGTAAATCACAAATGGCTGTAGAAAAATAACTAAAGATGATAACAACTTGAAACCAGTTTATTTTTAAAGATACACTGTCCCTTTATTTCTCAACATAATTTCCACCAAATTGATGCCTTATCCCATCGCTTTATCAGTCCTCCAAAACCGGCTGCATAGAACTGCGTGCTCTGTTTTCTAAACCACGTTTTCACTTCACATTCAACTTCGGCGTCATTCGAGATATGTCTCCCGCCAAGGTGTGTTTCCTGTTTATGCTGACAAATGTTTGTCCCGTAAAGCGGTGCGTAGCTGGGAAGAAAACGTTACGAGGGTGAGTCAACAAGTAAGTCACACAGTTCTGTAGGATGGTAGGTCAATAAAAACAATGCACGCAGTTCTATGCAGCCGGTTTGGGAGGACTGATAAAACGGTGGGATACGTGCATCAATGTTGGTGGAATTTATGTTGAGAAATAAAGGGACAATATATGTACAAAAATAAACTGGTTTCAAGTTGTTATCATCTTTAGTTATTTTTCTATCGCCATTTGTGACTTACTTATTAACTTACCCTCGTAGTACTTGAAGCGTTAGTAGTATTTCAAGCATTGTTAGTACTTCATGCATTATTAGTACTTCAAACATTATTAGTACTTCAAGCATCATTGGTACTTCAAGCTTTATTAGAACTTATTGTTATTAATAATGTCATTCCGGTGCCTGCTCTGAAGCAGACGGCAATTATGACCCCAATCTTCTGTACCGTTTGATATTTTACTGATGTTGTTGTTGCTTATTTTAATATTTGTTGTCCAACTGTTTAAGCTTTCCACGTACATCTTCCTCTCTCGTCCGCAGCCTGCGGTATCTGGTATTTTCCCCACGTATCCTTTCTGTAGATACACCCAATAGATGGTTGTCTGTTTCATGGTTTTGATAAGCAGTCGTATGACGTCCGCAGCTGTCAGTTTCTCCGCGTTATGTTCTTCTCTTTTCTCAAGATTATCAAATAGGGTTTAAAATAAACACACAAAAAAACACCCTCATCTCCACCTCCTCCAGCATTCCCACCATTGCATGGTTCATTGTCCAGCATGGACATGTGTACAGAAGACCATGCCACATACACGTGTTCAGAAAGTGTATTTGTGTACTGGTCCTTATTCTAGTAAAAGAAGCTGTGGATATGACGATGTCTTTTATCTTCGTGTCACTCCTTCAGTCGGATGTCAGCTTATGAGCATATACAGTTCGTAACACGACGACGGAAAACATCCTTAATGTACAAGTGGAAGGCAGACCAGCAAGGGAATGACAGCTGTTTCTTCTTCTGTTTTTTTTTTTTTCTTTCTCTTAGGCTCTTATTCCTCATTGAGGCATAGGCCATGAATAAACTCAAGCCAATCCGCCCTATCCTTAGCTATCCCGTGCAGCTTCGACCATACCTTCCCCATATTATTCGTTGTTTTGTTTGTTTGTTTGTTTGTTTCTTTTCTTCTCCGTTAATTATTTAGGTCTTCCTCTATTTCTTTTGTCGTGTGGATTCCAGATAAAACACTGTCTAGTTATACTATTCTCAGGTCGTCTCAACTGTTAGCATTGGAAGAAAACATAAAGTATGTGGAAATGAAAGAAGATGTATTTGTGAGACAGTGTAGGCTGGACATGCATTAAAGGAGACTGTCGTTACGAAGACGGCAACAGGTCTGATCTCTCGTCTCTGTTACTGTCTCTCTCTCTCTTCCCCCTCTTTCCCTCCCTCTCTCTCTCTCTCTCTCCCCCCCCCTCTCTCTCTCTCTCACACACACATTCCCCCCCCCACCACCACCCCCTCTTTTCCCCGCCATCTCACAATAAAAGCTGCTGCCGTAGACTATGTGTGACAGAAAGTGAAAGAAGACATACGTGATCAATGATCAGGTCGACGTTAGACCTGTCAAACGAAAATACTTAATAAACGGGGTGTCTAGTTAGGCGTTCGTTGAAATACACTCGTTCCTTTAGGGAGGCGCTGTCGTCTTTTGGAGGCGGTAGATTAGAATCCCTGGGTGGCCTCTATAACTCTCAATTCATACATTGGCTGTTGTGTCCTCTAGTGCAGTAGTTCTCAACCTTTCTTGGCCCATGCACCCCTTCATCATTTGTTCAGAATGTCATTCCTACCCCCTCCCTTTCGTATTTCATCCCTATAAATTCCCCCCGCCCCGCCCCTGCACTGTATACGTAAAAATGGAAGCTAAATTTAATAACACATACTAGAACAAGTCTAGACGTCTACATAAAACGTGATTTGCAGGTTTACTTACGTTATAAAATGATTTTCAGAAGAGTGAGAAGTACAGAATTGTAAAGTATGGAAGGAAAAACATCAAGCAATCGATTCTTGTATTAACGCGATCTTGAAATAATGTTAATTCCCGTCTGGAAACCCTAAAATTCCCCCCTTGAGGGGAATCCCCACCGGTTGAGAACCACCGCTCTAGTGTATGCTTCTGTCCTGTGTGTCTGTGAGTTACCGTAAACGCCCGTGAATGTACTTCTCGTGCTAAATCAATGTTTGTGTGTATTATCCAATGGACTAAGATATCTAAATTGTTGTCAAGTGATGCCAGAAGCGTAAACATAAGTGGGGTGTTGTATGCTAAACTGCTGTCTTGCCCTTTCTCGCGAGAGAAATAGAAGGGTTATTTTCGCAATTATCACCTGACTACAGCTACTGGCAGCTTGGGTCGTTTTACTCCAAATACAAGTATTAATATGTGTTTAGCTGCAACAATCATTCACGATCCTCAAACTATTTCTATAACTTTGCAATGCTTGAAGAAAAATAAAACATATGCACAGAGGTTGTTTATATAATCGAGTTTTGTTGTAATCAATTCATTCATGTGTGTTTTAGCGGTGTCAAAGACCTGCCTGGTTTGTCAGATTTAGCAAATTGTAAATGACTCTATTTCACGGGTTGATGCATGTTGGCAGTTTCATCATCATCATCATCATCATCATCATCATCATCATCATCATCATCATCATCATCATCATCATCATCATCATCATCATCATCATCATCATCATCAAGTGCCGTGCGGCTGGTGTAGGCATTCAAGGCTCTCCACAGATCTCTTTTTTTTTGGTTTTCTGGATCAACTCCGCTGTTGCTATTCCTCCTTGCCACCGTCACAATCCATCCAGCATTATTTCTCTTGGTTTGCCTCTGCCTCTCTTCCCCTCGATCTTTCTAGTTGTCACGATGTTATCTAATGCCTCTCTTCTCATATCACGAATAAAAGCTGTTTGCCTCTTTCTTTTTGCTGTATATAATGTTCTAGTTTCATTAGCCTCTTTTAGGCAGTCGTTGTTAGTTACTTTGGCAGTCCAAGGATTTCGCAACATTCGTCCCAGGAACCACATTTCTGTCACTTCCAATCTCTTCCTAATTTGTTCATTTACATTCCAAGATTCACAGCCATACAGCAAAACAGGTTCTATATAGCTCTTCAGCACTCTCTTTCTTACATTCAATGATAGTGACTTATTGCATAAAACATTCTTCATTTTCTGAAATGCAGCCTTTGCTTGCCCTATTCTGCTTTTAATTTCTGTTGTGCATTTTCCATCTGATGTTATAAATGCGCCCAGATATTTAAAACTATCCAGTTGGTGAAGGATTTCCCTTCTATCTTTATTTCAGATTTAGGTGGCCCCTTTTTCTTTGATATCGCCATATTGCTGTTTTCTTGATATTCAAGGAGAGTCCTTTTATTGCATTCTCTATTACTACAATGTCCAACAATTGTTGTAGATCTTTTGCATTATCCGTCATCAATACTGTGTTATCTGCATAACCTATATTGTTTATATTATAACCTTCAAATGTTATTCCCGTTTTCTCTTTGATCTCTGTCATTATTACTTCACTATAGAGGGAGAAGAGATACGGTGACAAAACACATCCCTGTCATACTCCCAACCTTATTTTTTCATAATTTCCTTCTTTATTTCCCATTTTATTGACTGCTACTTGGTTCCAGTAAATATGTTTTATTATTCTGACATCTTTCCCATCAATATTAATATCTTCCAACATTACTATACATTATGCAGGATGGTACACAATGTAAAATAACGGTCCTTGTTTAACGGTTTGAGGCGGGTTACGTATATGGTGCACACTCAATTTTTAATAAACCAATCGACACTTGATGGATGATGTGACCAGCCTGTCGCTTTTATTTCCAAGAACATTAACTGATACACATTTTAGTCTGGGTCGCCCTGGGGTCCTGGTTAGTTATTTTAAAATCCCTGCCTGAAATTGGAAGGCCTGATCACTTTGCGGGCAGACAGGCGTCAAAGTCACTGTAGTATCGCAATTCCCGCCTGAAATGTAACCTGTGTCCGGGGAGGTTAAATGTAGGAGAGAGAGAGAGAGAGAGAGAGAGAGAGAGAGAGAGAGAGAGAGAGAGAGAGAGAGAGAGGGGGTACTCTCTACAATTTATCTTTGTCAGTCCAGGTAAAGAAAACATTCTTAGGAGCTATATTGAGCCAAGCCTGGTGTGCTGAAGTGAACAAAGGCAATGAATGAATCACAAAAAAACAAGAACAAAAAAAAAAAAACAAGAAGTAGATTGTGAGCTTTACTGAAACATGACTACAAGAGACAAATTGTACGTTGCGGCCAAAGACTTCGTCAGAACAAGACAAACAAACACAAACCGATAAAAAACTACACGAGACACACTACATGACAATATTAAACTAATTAAAGGTACTTATCTGAATCTGTATCCTTGCTAGGAGAGATTGACACGCGTTGGATTGTCAGTGGATTGTGTAGACCGGATGTTTGGTAAACGGGTCAAAGGTCAGGTCTGAACGACCGGCTCACATATCCCAGTAAGTTATCGGCGCGGTGCGAACCGCTGCCGATTCTCGCGCAGCTGTGTTACGAGAATATACGGGATTACGGAGAAAGACGTTAACACCTACGCCAGGGGGACCGGCTGTGCGGATCTACTTACGTTATAAAAATGAATTTCAGTAGGGCGAGAAGTACATAGCCGTAAAATATGGAGGGAAAAACGATATCAAGTAATCGGTTCTTGTATTAACGCTATCTAGAAATAATGTTAATCTCTCCCCCCCCCCCCCCCCTCTATTAACGCTACCTTGAAATAATGTTAATCTCCCACTCCCATGAAACCCTAAAATTCCCCCACCGGGCGAGAACCACTGGTGTAGGGAGAGGGAGAACGAACACACTTTATTTTCAAAGGAGAGAGAGAGAGAGAGAGAGAGAGAGAGAGAGAGAGAGAGAGAGAGAGAGAGAGAGATCAGAGGACATCTGAGACAACTGCATGACTGTAAGCTAAAAGATGTGAACAGGTGTTATAGGAAACGTATTGGTTATATGATCTGGAATTTTTTTCAGTCTCAGATGCCAGTTTGGGTGTTAACTCTGGACAGCAAAGGTCGGGTTTAGAATACACTACTCTTGTCTGTCTATACAGTTGTTTCGCTCGTTCTATCTATCTATCTATCTATCTATCTATCTATCTATCTATCTATCTATCTATCTATCTATCTATCTATCTATCTATCTATCTATCTATCTGTCTGTCTGTCTGTCTGTCTATCTATCTATCTATCTATCTGTCTGTCTGTCTGTCTGTCTGTCTGTCTGTCTGTCTGTCTGTCTGTCTGTATGTCTGTCTGTGCCCGTCTGTTTCTCTGCATGTCTGTCCGTCTGTCTGTCTGCCCGTCCGTCTGTCTGTCTGTCTGTATGTATGTATGGATGGATGGATGGATGGATGGATGTCTACCAACCACCTACCTATCCACCCATCCACCTACCTACCTATCCACCCACCTACCTATCCACCCATCCATCTACCCACCTACCTACCTCCTACTTCTGCCTCTCGTCAATCTCTATATTTCACCACTCCTTATACCTCACTGTCTTTAATTCCCCCTCCCCCATCTCTCTCTCTCTCTCTCCCTCTCTCTCTCTCTCTCTCTCTCTCTCTGTATCTCTCTCTCGCTTCCTCTTTATTTACCTTCCCCCCCCCTCCACATAGACCGTCTCCGCCACCTCCCGACCCGTTCCCCACTAAGACAGCAACCCACGTAAAATATAAAATCGCGTCATTCTTTCCCCTGTCACAATTATTAGCCCGATCGGCGCGTTCAGTAACGACAACCAATCTAGTTACCACGGAAAGACACCGAGCGGGGACACAAATGACTCTAACAACATTATTACCACAATCCTGATATAGAATATTGAACGCTCGTGTTGTCGGAATGTCATGACTGCCTGCCTCAGTGTCACCCACCAAACTCCGACAAACAACTTTGTGTGACTACACAACATTTGACTTCCGTGTATCACGTTTGTGTCGCCAAAGTGGCAAGTGGTCTTACAGCCGCGTGCCTGTTTTCCAGACAAAACCACATCGGCCATAGTTCATGTTTCAGTGGTTAGTTGCGTGTTTTTTACAGGACGTCGCAGTCATCTACAAAATATGTTGGCTGTTTGTAATTTACTAGCTAATTTTAGTTCAGTAGTTTGCCATATATTTCTGAAGGGCCGACGTCTTATACCATAGAAGTCAAGGCAAAGCGGTCTGCTTTCAAATTGCCGGCGGCTGATTTCGAACCCTCTACTCATTTGTCGGGGAATTATGTAACTATTCATTTCACGATCCCCAAAGCCCAAGGTGCCGGTTCATATTTGATGTACTCGTTCAGACTATCGGCGGCGGACACAGTGGTCGATTAGGTCTTTACGCTGACGTTCGATGCCAGCTCTCGTCATTCGCTACGGGAGGAAAAGACTGGTCATCTGTTCCGCCGTCACTCCGGCCTACAAATTGTTCCGCCTCTAACACTTCACTTTCCCACAGGGAGATGCTGTTGCGGGACCTGGTGTTGATGGTTTGGTTAAAAATATCTGCCGCTGGGAAACCATTGAGGCTAGTGAAATAACTATTATCGTTCACAGACAGCATTTGAACCTTTGTTGGTGTTTCTGGGCGAATCACATAGTGTTGTTGTAGTTGATGTTGTTGTTGGTGTTAATCTTTCAGTGCCTGGGCTTCCATCTGTCAGCATTGTGCCAAGTACGGTTCTTGGGTCGACCAAGCCTCATAGGACGGATACCGTACACTTGTCAGAATGTTTCTGGGAATTGTCTCTGAAGGAAAAGCGGCGGGGAATTGAGCTGGTCACCCTAGCTTACTATGCCATGGTGTAAAAGATGTGACGACCAAACAATTTGCAACCCAACGGCAGTATCTGGCTTGGGTCTAACTACAGGAATAAACGATAAGCAAGCACTTCGGATCGTTGTGTCCGGTCTCAGTGTCTTTCTATCATACCACATTGGTCGTATTTACACCACAAGGATTATGCTACCTATGGTGAAAAAAGAGCATGTATAACGGCGAATTTGTGTTTTATATGAAACTCTGTGGAGTGTTTCAAGAAGACTCATCATTAGTTTGTGGGTTGTTTCCGTTGTGTTTACGTACGTTAAGCTTAAGACTTAAAGAACCACTTGTTTTCTTAACATACCGGCTCTGTAGCGAAGGGGTTTCTAATGCAATTCACAATCCCGCACATGGCGTTCGAAACACAGCTGTGGGTGATTTGGAAGCAGACTGTTTTACGCTAGTTTTCATACGATTATATGAGTGCCTGTTGTTCATAAAGCAATAGCAAAGTACTGAACATAAACTTGCCAAGGAATCACAAACAGGAATTGCTGGGGTTGACTGCGACGTCCTGTGAAGGATATGCAACAAATTTGTTTCTCAACATAAGGCGCTTTGAGTTAACAGCGCGAGCCCCATATCTGAAGGCCAATCGGCACTGGACATGTGATGTGGTTAGTATCTCACCGACCGCCTTTACTTCTACTCATGTTTAGGCTAGATCGGCCTGGGGAACCAGGTCAGTGGGTGGGTGGGGGGGGGGGGTGTAGTTATCTAAGAGAATCGAACACATGACAACAGACAAGCTTGCTAGCCACTGCTCTACCGCGACTCCCTGTGTTTACGCAGTACACATGAATATCAATACCGTACACCTGATCCTATCGGCGCCTCAAGCCTAGTTTGTGTAATCTTTGCCCGTTGAAACCGTCACAGATGCAGGAGGTTAATAACAGACTTCTCAAGAAAGCAGCTGCAGTTTGTTTGCGCCTGTTAACATGCGCTGTAATTGTTATCACAGTTTGCCTTTTTTCGTTCTTCAAATAGTCTCGCGAGTGTGCTGTTTGCGTGTTAATTGTTTAAATTACTCCAAGCCAATGGCACCACGACTTGCGTGTAATCTTTGAGAAATCTGGTTTGTTTTATTAGATTGGGTGAGATTCTACCATTCGTGTGTGGACGTTTTTTGGGAGGTGTGTCGGGAGGAAACAAGTTTTCTCTCGTGTTCCAGAAGCGGATTCGTTGTTGTTATGCGACACCTGTGAACTTACAGGAATAACATAATGTTGATTGTACCATCGGACGGAATTATGTGACAGGTGTATACAACGTGGACCTGTTACTTTTTATGCTTGTGGTTTTATATGTACTGCATATATTATGTGTTTAACATTTTAAACTGATCCATGATAATGGGAAAATAAAAGTCACGAGTTAGGAACCTGTTACAGATTTGTGGCGTACTGTGACCATCACATTTAGTATATCTGAATGCACGGAGGAATAAAAGGCCAGACTTTTTCTCTCTTAGTTGGACGACGAACGCAGGCGTCGAACTCACGTCTCCTTCGTGACATTATCAGCGTATCCCTGGGGAATTTCACTAACGCGCCCGCTGGTCTATGGTTATGGGGGTCGTAAAATTGCCGGGCTGATATTGTGGCTTGTGGGCTTGCTTGCCAAGACAGTGGTTCAGGTACAATCTGCAGCAGAGTCGGGATTATATTTTCCGGCTTGTACTACTGTCGGGTCGGGCCAGCATATTAGCAAATAATTACCAGATGCTTTTCAGAATTTTATTGTAGCTATTATGCGTCTTAGGAGCATACTTGAAATACCCAGCGACAAATGTAACGCCTGTCTTATATTTGAGGGGAAGACAGAATGTTCGTGTGATAGAACACCGCCCTTTCAGCCAGGAGGCCTCGGGTTCAAAACATCGGTACTGCAAAGGATTGTTAACTATCACAATAGAAATAAAAGTCGAAGCCTGTGTACTGAGCGTGGATTACCGTAGGGCTGTCGGCCTTTAAACCCTAGATAGCTCGTAAATAGATGTACATGTATTGCTTGGCGCTCATACGAGCAGAAGAAGGAAGTCGATGTTAGAGGGCACACTAGATAACATACACATGGAAAGCTATAGTTAACCACGCCTGGGTGGAACCTTCATCTCCAAATGATGGCAGCGTCTCGCTGCTGGAACAAGTGTACTTCGACGCATGACCAACTAGACATACCTAGAAAAGGTGTATTCATTAGCCAGGTCTATTATCTGCTTGAACCCACAACTGTGGAAAATGGACAGAACTCATATATAATCATTAAAATAGAACCACATGACTCATAATTTTATATTAACCCAGTATAAATCAAAATACAAACCCACACACTCGCCGGACTGTAATGTTGTGTATAGAAATAATAGCTACTTTTTTGTTCTAAGAGAGCCAATCTAATGTCTTAATTTATTTGTGCCATGAGGTCTTAGAGATCTCAAGAGTTCCCCAGTTGTTATTTATATAAACCTTCTTCTTTGTCTTATCGTCCATGCCGTGTGGCGTTGGTGATCATGTCTGTCCACAGTCTTCTGTCTCTTGTGCTACCAATCATTATTTATACCGACACGTCCGTGCCACGATTTCAAACTGTCCAGAATCTTCCATCTTGGTCTCCTACCTCTCTTACCTTCCAGCCTTCCCGCTGTGACGACATACTCTAACTTTCCCTTCTCATGACACGCCCAAAGAATGCGGTCTGTCTCCTTCTGATGCGAGTTGTCAGTACTTGTTGTGAGTTAACTTGCTTTCAAGATATGTTCATTTGTCTTTCTATCCGTCCACGGTGTTGTCACCAATCTTCTATAAAACCACCTCAACACAGCTTTCACAAAATTCCTCACTTGTCGCTTTGTGCATTAGTAACTTCCGTATATCAGGATTGGCTCAGTGTAGCTTTTAAATCTTTGCTTTTCTTTATTTAAAAAAAAAAAACAAAAAAACTCAACAACACCACCTAGATACAAATGACGTAACGATTATGTGGGGATGTGTTCTTCCTCTCCTGTCATTTCTGACTTCTAATATAATTAATGTATAAGTGGTATCTGAAAATGCTACAATCGATGTTCTGGGAATAAAAAAAGAATGTGGAATTTCATACTCCGCCTATTCATCTCATATACTCCTAGTTTTGATCTGCTCATGACGGGCAAACAGCTAATTACCTAGACTAGAACTCGACCCAGCAGAGCATGTGGCAGATCATTCAACAGTAGTCGGATGTTGTTAAGACATGTAATGTGTTGATTATCCCTTTCTGGACCGAGTAATTCATCGTGTGTTTATGTATTAATATATACGTACGTCACATACATGTCTTCAACTCTCCCTGTCTCACTCTGTTGTAATAAGTATCTCGAATAGGATTTAACATAATAACCTATAACATAAGGTAACAGATGTTTAGGACAAACGGGGTTAAGGCTGCAACTAGTATGGGGCGGGTTAATTTAACGACTTATGTAGAGAAATTGACACATTTGGGGAGGTAGAGGAAGGTAGAGATATCAACAGAGGAATACAAAAGCCAAAACGGGATCTCTTAGCGCTAGAAAATATGCGGAGGTTAAATGATATCCAAACCAGTTAAAATCTGACATAAAATCAGTTAGTTCTGCTGCTGAAATCAGAAACACGAAGAACAACATAAACATCTCATCTCGTTCCTCTTGTACCTGGCGGTGGCGAGGTGAAGATAAACATCGGGGGAGTGTCCGTTAATGGACTTCATATATCGATATTCCCACGGACTGTGTTATTCCCTCTGTCCATCGTGTACATGGTCGACCGCTTCTTCTGGTTATAAACATGTACTAATAAATTACAAGATTTCTTTATCTCCCCAGCATTTGACTACTATGGTATGACAGAATCACCACCTTAGTGCTTACGGAGAGAGCTTGACAAATTTCAATGATTTATGATGTGAGAATAAGATCTGGTGCTGGATAGGACATATACAGAGAAAATCGATTTGTAGCAAAACCAGTCATTATTTCTGAAATCCACAAAGCTACAAACAAACAGAAATATAGAGGGACCTATACACAAAGAAAATCTAATCAGAGTCAGAGATGGTCAATATGAGAAAGATCTAGTAGAAACTATAAGATATGGTAGGTGGGATTGCCTTGAGAAGGTTGAAGACCTGGAATGCATTAGTTAGAGGATGTAGTCGGAAGAAGGAGGGAGAAGAAGAATGAGGAGGAAGAGGAGGAGGACGAGAAGCCAACGACAATGTGTTGCGATAGCTAGGACAAGCAGTCCCTATCTCCTCAGCTATATGAATATCATCCAGACCTTTGCCCTGAACAGCACTGACTGCTGTTACTATAGGGTGTATTTTTAACGACTGTGCAGTGTTTGAAAATATTGCCGGTCCAAGTTCTGTATTAACCCTCTGTAAAGTTCATGCAACATAATAGGTAAATACAAAACTTGGACTGGCAATATTTTCAAACACTGCACAGTAATTAAAAATGCACCCTTGTACATTCGTTTAGTGGGTCTCACGGTAGTGTAGTGGCTAGACACTACGATCCGCCTTTGGTAGATTTGAATTTTTTTTTTTTTAAATTGACCTGGGCTTCGGGGTCAGCCCGGATAAAATGGGTGCCACGAACTGTTTTGGGAAGTAAAGTATTAGTCTAGCTACATATGCCGAATACGCATTGTGGCGTATACAGGAAACCTGTACTTACTCACATTAGTCTTGTTACTAAGTTTACTATTCGTTATGTCTATAAAGAGAGCGCACTCTGTCGACACTGTTGTATGGAGTGGAGACATGGGCTCCGTATACACAGCTGAAATAAATAACCACGTCGAAATATGGACGAGGCAGGTCTCTTGGAAAGTCTATATAAACACATTCTAAGTTGGTTGGTTGGTTGGTTGGTTGGTTAGTTGGTTCAGTGGTTGGTTGGATTTTTGGTTGGTTCTTTGGTTTAGTTCGCTGATGTGTATCATTCCTTTTGAAGGCTGTAATTGTAACTCTTTAAGTCTGGTGCGTTGACTTTCCGGTCATCTGACTCCTCAAAGGGTCTATCGAAGTGTGTTAGGTATAGATTTATCTATCAAAGTGTGTTAGGTGTAAATTTATCTATTATCTATCTAAGTGTGGTAGGTATAGATTTATCTGTCGAAATGTGGTAGGTGTAGATTTATCTATCGAAGTGTGGTAGGTGTAGATTTATCTGTCGAAATGTGGTAGGTATAGATTTATCTATCAAAGTGTGTTAGGTGTAGATTTATCTATTATCTATCGAAGTGTGGTAGGTGTAGATTTATCTATCGAAGTGTGCTAGGTGTAGATTTATCTATCGAAGTGTGGTAGGTGTAGATTTATCTATCGAAGTGTGGTAGGTGTAGATTTATCTATCGAAGTGTGCTAGGTGTAGATTTATCTATCGAAGTGTGGTAAGTGTAGATTTATCTATCGAAGTGTGGTAAGTGTAGATTTTCCTCCCGGCGCGATTCCGAAATATCATCGCCACTGGGGAATGGGTTCTCAGCTATCGTTTCCCTCTCGATGCTCGGAAACCCGGAGAAGTACAAGATGGGTGCTGTAATCTCACACCTGCGGAGATAGCATAATGATCCTTAGAACATTAGACTGGGTGATCAGTCTCAATGTTGAGGGGCTCCGTAACAAAGTGGTTAAGCTGCTTGCCTTACGCTTGGAAGGTTGTGGGATCGATTCTGGGCCCATCATTTGGCTCATTGTGCAGCTTACATGAAGACCTGTTGGAGGGATTGCTGGAACTAAAGAGTTCGTATTCTGTGCCACACTTTTGGCGGGCGGCCCTGTAGAAAGAGGCCGAGCTATACGAGATAAAACCAAGTGCAGTTAATTGGATCGAGACATCAATTTGTGACCCTTTGAAAATAAAGTTCGTCCGTCCGTTCGTTCGTTCTTTCGATCGACTCGTCTAGAGCACCTTAATTTTCTCTTCCCCACTCCACGACCGAGACAGTGAGAAACATTGATGTTTGCGTGGGACAAATTGTATTCTGATTAATTTAGCATAGACTTTAACAGAAACATTGATGTTTGTTTGGGACTTCATTTTTTGCTACCAGTGTCTCTTGTTACTATCATTGTCTTTGTGAGACACAGTGTAGACTGGTGATAAATTTTAAAGGAGAAAAATGTTTGAATGCGGCTACTTTTGTTACTATCAATGTCTTTGTGAGACACGGTGTAGACTGGAGATCCATTAAAGGAGAAAAATTGGCGTTTGCATGATCTCCTTGCTATCAAAGTAACAATGACTGAAACCACGATAACCATTGATGTTTGCGTGGCCCTACCTTTGCTATCAACGTAACAATTACCGAAACAAAGAGAAATATTGATGTTTACGTGACTCGACCTTTGGTATCAAAGTAACAATGACTGAAACAACGATAACCATTGATATTTGCGTGGCCCTACCTTTGCTATCAACGTAACAATTACCGAAACAAAGAGAAATATTGATGTTTACATGACCCGACCTTTGCTATCAAAGTAACAATGACTGAAACAACGATAACCATTGATATTTGCGTGGCCTTGCCTTTGCTGTTAACGTAACAGTGACCGAGACAACGAGAAACTTGATGTTTGCGTGGCCCTACCTTTGCTATCAACGTGACAATGATTGGAACAACGAGAAACATTGATGTTTGCGTGGGATTGCCTTTGCTGCTATCGAGTGACACATTGGAGCTCAGAACTCGCTAATGTAATCGGATTTACCCCGAGACACGCTAAAAGATGACAACCTATAAGAGCGACAAAAATAGAAGCTTAAAATATGCGTTATAACGCTCACGCATGAAATATCACGTGCTGGTAGAATTTATAATGAGGAGGATAACAAAGCTTGGAAATGCAACTGGACAGAAAATGGATACCGCGAATAATACATATACATTTATTAGTTGTAATGAGTGCCCTACGCTTTAATGACGAAGAATGACATGATGTAAGATTCCTAATGAAGACAATAACAACTAGCATTTTGTCGTCTTGACAGCGGATATTTTGTTACATTGTGCTCCAAACAGAGAATACCTACAACCCATACTGGGAACCATGGGTGGAGTTGTACTTA
Organism: Cepaea hortensis; assembly: GCA_963921405.1. Taxonomy (NCBI): domain Eukaryota; kingdom Metazoa; phylum Mollusca; class Gastropoda; order Stylommatophora; family Helicidae; genus Cepaea; species Cepaea hortensis. The sequence goes on from OY992878.1 coordinate 138,806,752, forward strand.
TACATAGCACACAGCCTGGGTTGAATTGTGGAGACAGTGTGTTGTCCATGCAACATGATCCCTCTCTCGCCCTGCCTAGTTTACTCTGCAAGAAAGGTAACACCAATACATCTGGAACAAGACAAGCTACAAAAGCTGCCGGATCAGCAAAGCAATATTCTTACGGTCCGCCTCTCGGAGCTTTGATCCTAGACCGCTTGCCGACCAAGGCTTAGGGCCTCATATGCCCTGCCATGGTATTTAGTCCTTAGTTTGCATTTCCTCGCACTAGGCTAAGGATTGTATCCTCCCAGTTGCGCTCCTCCGCCAGATGTCATTGGCACAATGTGGAATGTCGGGATCATGAGCTCCGCCCAACATTCGGCGATAACAGAAAGCAGGTAGTACCTTCTACTCTGTTACTGTAGATTAGTCGTATCTGACTAAGACCTGACACCCTAAACTAATACATATATTAGGGACGTTCATTTGAAATCCGTTCCAATGGCTTTATTACAAAAGCATGAAAGAAACATTAGCAGATGTGGTAGAATTAAACAAAGCATTCATTTTGAATGAATTATGCACCATGGGTTGGTCAGAAGAAGTCGCGGTAGGCATTCAGGCAAGCATCCCATTGCTTAGGTAGGCGGCGAATGTTGTCGGCAAAAGAGGATTGTGGCTGCTCACTGAACCAAGTGTTTACCGCGTTCATTACGTCTGCATTTGTGTGAAATGGTTGCCCCTTGAGAGCTTTTTTTAGAGGTCTGAACAAATGAAAATCACATGGTAACAAATCAGGACTATAGGCTGGATGTTGCAAAATTTCCCACTTCTTCCTTGCTAATGCTTACTGCACAATCTTTGCTACGCGCGGAGGAGCGTTATCGTGCAACAAAATCACACCGCGAGAAAGCATGCCGGGTCGTTTATTCTTGGTGACTTTTTGCAGCTTGTCTAGTGTTTTCATGTAGTGGCTAGAGTTGATGTTGACACCAGGTTCTTTAAAGTCGGCCAACAATAGCCCTTCATGGTTAAAAAAAAAAAAAAAATTCGCTCAGCATAACCTTACCAGCGGAAACCTGTAATTTGAATTTTTTGGCTTTTGGTGATCCAGCATGCTTCCATTGCATGCCCTCTCTTTTGCTGCTCGGCTCAAAGTGGTGACACCATGATTCACCACCTGCCACTATGCGGAAGGAAAATTCATCACCCTCCAATCTGTAACGCAGTAAGTGGTTCAAACACCATCCCATGCGTTCCTCTTTTTTGGTGGTCGGTCAACATCCGTGGTACCCACTGTGAACAACCTTCCAATATTGCAGTTTCTTGCGAACGACCTTTTGAATTGTCCCAGTTGACACGTCAGATTCTTTCGCTAGCGAACGTATGCTTCGACAACGGTTCATCTGTACTGCTGCATCAATTTTGGCGATGGTTTTTTCTGTTGCAACAATATGCGCTTTACCCGGTCGTCGAAGACCTGTCGTGGACTGACGTCCTTTCCGAAACATTCGTGCCCAGTCTGTCACTGTTGTCTTCGACACAAATTTGTTACCGTATGCTGTCTGCATTCTTCGATGAATGTCCACTGGTCGACATCCTTCAAATGAAAGAAACTGAATCACCGCTCTTTGAGCTTCTTTGGACGGATTTTGGATCAACCCGGCCATTTTCTCAACGATCAGAAACAGAACCTATGCATCATGGGACGCTAAGCATGTGCTCTTTTATTCGTTGGTCAGTACCTATCACGTGACTATGACATGATCATGTTCAACATATGCAATTCCGCGCGGTGCGGCACGAACGGATTTCAAATGAATGCCCTTTATATATGGTTTTGTTGTAAAGAGTGCCGTCGGCTTTAATGATGAAGAACAACATGATGTAAGATTCCTAAAGAAGAAGATAACAAAACTGAGAAATGCAGATATGCATAGAATAACACATATGCATGTATTTGTCACAACGAGTGCTGTGGATGAGTAACATGGTGTCAGATTTCTAATATATTGCGAGAAACAGTGGTTCCGTACCAAAACGCATTTTATTGGGTTGCTGTGAAAAATGCCTTCGGCAGCATTTACGAGGAAATTGGTGATGCACTATATGATGCCTTAGAAGATCATTAACTTAATAAAAGGCGTCAACTGAAGACATTAAATGCGGGGATTTAAGGGCAGAAAACTAACAAGTGCGTTTGAAAAAGAAAGAACAAAAAAGAACTGTGCGACAGTGATTGTTTTTGTCGCCGTTAATTTCCTTAATAACTATAGACTAGATTATGGGCACAACAGTAATACCACCAGAAAAGGAATTCAGTGATCTGGAATTTTCTGACAATATTGCCCTCCTGTCCGATATGACATTTGAAAGATATGATGCTTAAAAGTCGATAGGGTCGACTTCATTGCACCGGGTTTTATCCCATATCGTTCGGTCTCTTTCCGCAGCGCGGAAAGCGTCGCACAAAGCACGAACTACGTAGCTCTAGCGACGACCCACAGGAGTCTCCGAAAAATGTCACTCGTGAACCAAAGGACGCGGCCCGGAATCGAACCCACAACCTTCGGAGCCCGAGTCAAACGGCTTGACTACTTCGCCACGGAGACTGCGAGGCATCTGTAAAGAGGGCAGTTTGCCATTTATTTCCTTCTGTGCAGTGACCATACAGGTCAATGACCGTAGCCATTGTCTCTATAAAGAGATCCCCTGCCAATCTCTGTGAACTTGAGGCCGTAACCATCAACTGTCTGTCACCTGCTCCCTAGCTCCTTTCACTACTTGCTCAGGTAGACGTTGCCCTGATTCGGGTGGGAGGGGGGGGTGACTAAACGGATACGCCACTTTGCCCATGGCTGTCCCGTACGCTAACGGAGGGAAGAAGGCACTCTCTCCGTTGATAGAGGATATTCCTACCTCGCCACCTGTAGAATAAATCAAGCAAAATATTAAACCGATTTCACATGGTGAAACCTAACTCCAAGTTGTGGACTAATACAAACTATTTGGCTAGCAATATTGACGAAGACGAAGGGACAGATATGGATGCTAATTTATAAATTTAAAAAAGGAAACAAATGGCAAGATGAGCTTTCATAGCATCGACATACAGGTAGATCCTTGCCCCGCTTCGTCGTCCAAAATCCATTACACTATAGGCTTGTGGTCCAGTGCAAGCGATTCAACGGACATGTTTCTGTTCCCAGGCCCATCTGCAAGGCGGCTACACCAACATGCTATATCTAGCCTATTCTGGTCCCTACCAGGCGACCTGTCCTTATTGGGAAACCCATGGGCTAGCCATGCTAATGCCGAAATGGCTCATTGGGTCAAATTGGCACACATGCTTCTATATATAACACAACAGTGCAGAAACACACATCCTCCGCTAGCATAACAGTGTGGCATCAGGCATGCGTCTCGTCAGTCACACGTGCGGAGTCACCAAGTGTAGTTCACCTTATTCCTAGCCGATTGTATTTCTAGCCGATCGTATTTCATGAAGATTTGACAACCGAAGATCCTCCATAGAGATTCCATCACTATTCTGTTGAGAAAATCCATCCATGAAGCGTAATCGACTGCTGTCTGTATCAATAACCATGCTACCCTGGGTCATTAATCATAGACAGATTACGATCTTCTTTATGCTGCCGAAACAACAGCACAATTATCACTGGAATGGAGTGTGAGCTATATTGTCGTTATCTCTGTGTGCAATCTACAGAAATATATTTGTGTATTATCACTATCTCTGTGTGCAATCTACAGAAATATATTTGTGTATTATCACTATCTCTGTGTGCAATCAGCAGAAGTATATGTTTGTATTGTCGCTGTCACGCTGTGCAAAATATGGAGATATATATGTAAGAAATGTCTGTTGACCCCACAAACATCATCATCATCCAGCACCTTGCCGGCTGGCGTGGGCGACATGCCTCTCCACAAATTACGATCTCCGACTTCATGGATCAGTTCGTGTGTTGAATCCCTTCCATGCCATGGCACAAGACTGTCAAGAATCTTTTCACGCTTCTTCTGTTTCTTTTTCCGCAAATCTTTCCGGTTGTCACAACATGTTCCAGTTTTTGTCTTCTCATAACGTGGCCAAAAAACGATGACTGTCTCTTTCTGATGTTTGTGATAAGTTTTCTTTGCGACTCAGCTTCCCTTAACACGTCCTGATTGCTCATTTTGGCTGTCCAATTAATGTTCAGCATTCTTCTTTAAAACCACGCCTCCAAAACTTCCAGGGATTTTTTCGCCTGTTTACTAATTGTCCAGGATTCGCAGCTGTATGTTAAAACTGGTTCTATGTAGCATGCAAGAACTCTTTTTCTAACTTTCAAAGACAGTGACTTATTGCACAAAATGTTCTTCATTTGATAGAATGCATTTTTTTCTTGTCCTAGTCTGTTCTTGATCTCAGTGATGCATCTTCCATCTGATGTTATCCGTGTGCCTAGAAATCTGAATTTCTGCACTTGCCCCAAAATAACGCCCTATACTTTAATTGCACATTTAGTCACAATCTGTTTCTTTGATATCACCGTGACTTCTGTCTTTCTATTATTCAAACTAAGGTCCATGTTTTCCAATTTCTACAACCAGAAGCCTATCCCCACACTAATATTCCAGAATGTGGAAATCAGACAACATGTTCCCTTGTGTGTGAGCAGTCAACCGTACTGAACAATTATACATACTAGAAGTCACGGCTGCAGCAGGATGTAACAATACACAACAAAAACAGTGAGGTTATGTGTAACTCCTGCAAAAAAGGGGGGGGGGGGAGCGTATTGAATATTGCGAGTGTATTCGGACATTTTCTACCCGTTAACCTTCATTGTGCAAAATCTTTCGGTTAAGTCACAATGACGAACTTCTCCCCTCTTCTCTTCACCTCTCTCTCTCTCTCTCTCTCTCTCTCTCTCTCTCTCTCTCTCTCTCTCTCTCTCTCTCTCTGTCTCTCTCTGTCTCTCTCTCTCTCTCTCTCTCTCACTCTCTCTGTTTTTTTTTTCTTTCTTTGTCCCCCCTCCCCCTGTGTTAACTAAAGATTGCTATTGTTCATTGCCTACATTCGGTTTCCGTAGCATACAGTTGGCTATTTTACTGTCACTTATATGAAGATTCTCTGGCTAAGGAGCTAGACTCCAGTGGTTCTCAACCAGTGGGGAATTCCCCCCCTAGGGGGAATTTTTAGGGTTTCGAAGGGGGGATTTAAGATTATTTCAAGATCGCCTTAATACAAGAACTGATTACTTAATATTGTTTTTTCCCTCCGTACTTTACAGTTTTGTACTTCTTGCCCTTCTGAACTTCGTTTTATGACATAAGTAGACCCGCAAATCACGTTTTGGTAGACATCTAGACTTGTTATTATATGTGTTATTAAATTTAGCGTCCATTTTTACGTATACTGTGTAAAAAAAAAAGGGGGGGGGGAGCAGGGGGAATTTATAGGTAGAAAATACGAAAGGGGGGAATGGCGTTCTGAACATATGGTGAAGTGGGGAATGGGCCAAGAAAGGTTGAGAACCACTGAGCTAGACGAATAGCAAGCTGCTGATGATAGCTAGATTCAAGGTTATACAAGTCAATCTCATGGCTGATACTACAGTTAGGATATGAAGTGTTAGGACTTCACATGTTCTAGGCCACGACACATGAGATGGGATTGCCTCTTCCTAGTCGTCCTTCCTTCCTATTTAATTCCTGTTGTCTGGAACCCACTTTTGTGAGGCTGGATCGACCTCAGAACCGTACTTGTCAGAAGAAAAAATAAAGATATGTATGTCTCTACTGGCGGATTGAACCCGTACCAATGTCTTGGCAGTTACATTAGTCACTCTGCCACTATGGCTGCTTGGGAACATAAGCACATAACATCTGCACGGGATCGGGGCCAGACAGAAACCTTCTGTCTTGTAGACAGTCTCTGACACCCAAACAGACGAAGACAGACACAAACCTGCTGTCTTTTAGGCAGTCTGTGGACACCCACAGTTAGGGAAAGTAAACTTGAGAAAGTGTCTGTACATATCGGGCATTCTAAGCTGCATTGTGACGTACCCGTCTGTGATAATCTCAGTGGTGGGAAGAACGGTTCCTGCTGTCTTATAGACAGTCTGTAGACACCCAAAGGTAGGGACAGCAACCTTGAGAAAGTGTCTGTACTTATCAGACATTCTAAGCTACGCTACATTGTGACGTACCCGTCTGTGATGATCTCAGTGGTGGGAGGAATGGTTCCTGGAAGAAGTAGCAGGAGCCAACGATGGAGACAGGAGATTGAAGGCATCTTGGACATGGGAATGTATGAGGCAAGGAAAATGGCAGAGGATCGATCATCTTTTCAACGGGCGGTGATGCGAGTAACGAAGGACTTACTGAACGATGATGAGGAATAGATTGTTTTCTTTTTGTTTTCTTTCCATAAACAACACCCGCAATCCCGTTACCCCCCCCCCCCCCACACACACACACACATACACACACACACACACACACATATATATATATATATATATATATATATATATATATATATATATATATATATATATATATATATATATATAATTTAGTTGCATATCCTTTACAGAACATGTGTCAAACTCAAGGCCCGGCGTACAATCATAGCAGCTTGACAGGTCTCGATCGAAGTACAAATATATTCGGCCCGAGAGAGAATTTCAAGCAAAAATATTTTTTTATGGCCACAATATAAAGTGCAAATCAAATCCCCCTAATTAACAGCCTTGCTGAATGATAGGCTACCTGAGAGCGTTCTCGCTTCGATCAGAATAAGCGAAGATAAAAGTTGTGTAGTGAGTGGATGTTCGTCGTTATAGTGACCTGGCAACGTTCAGTTGCTCGTTTTGGATTGGCGCATACGAAATGAAAGTAGTGTAGTGCCCGGATATTACATCACCTTTTCCTGCTAAGGCTAATCTGATATCAATCAAGCGTCTGTCGGTAGAAGGCAATTTTTTTTTTTTTTAATCAACGCTAACCTTAAAAAATGACCAAGAGAAAAGTTGATTCTGAAAACAGCCTTTCAAAGCTCGCTGGGAGGCTGAATATATGTTTACTGATATTGGCGGTAAACCTGCATGTCTAATCTGTGGAGATAATGTGGCTGTGATCAAAGAATATAATCTGAGACCGCAGTACGAGACGAAACATTAAGACAAGTTAAACAGCCTTAATGCAGAGAAGAAACTACAGAAGATAGAAGAATTGAAGAGGCATCTAACATCACAGCAGATGTTTTTCACCAAAGCAAAATCACAAACTGAAGCTGCTGTGAAAGCAAGTTTCATAATGGCGGAGGAGATCGCAATATCAGGCCGGTCATTTACAGAAGGAGAGTTTCTGAAGCGCTGCATGATGAAAGTGTGTGATGTCTTGTGCTCATACAAAAAGCAGATGTTTGCAAAGGTAAACCTTAGCAGAAACACAGTTGTTGATCGAGTTTGTGAGATGGCCACTGATGTGAAAACACAACTGATCGAAAAAGGCAAAGACTGTTGCATTCTCCCTTACTGTCGATGAAAGTAATGACACGACTGACACTGCACATCTCTTTTGTTTCTGTTTTAATTTATATTAATGTTTAAAAAAGGTTTAATTTTAAAAGGCTTATTGCATGTTTATCCTGTTCGGCCCGCAACCTTACGTGTGATTTCAGTTTTGGCCTGCTGAGCGATTGTGTTTGACACCCCTGCTTTATAGGATGTCACAGTCAACACCTACATCTTTTGGCAGTTGTAATTTCTTGACCAGTTTACGTTCAGTAGTTTGCCATTGGTTTCTGAACGATCGACACTCATCCCATTAGCGCACACCGGTCTTCCAAATATCCCGCAGAAGTGTTTCGAAACTCCCGTTAAACAATAATAATAATTAAAAAGGAGCATGGTAGTTCCAGATTAAATGTTTGATTTAAAACTTCCAGACAAGTTAATTGTTGTGGAGATACCATGCGACCTTCTTGGCCTGTCTTTCGTACACGTGTTTCCTCTGAACTGTCATTAACCGGCTTGTGATTGTCCGTTGTCGCCCGAGTCAGTTCTGGGCCCTGTTGGTTGGCAATGTCTGACTGCTATTGGCATGCCCGTAGACGCGCTTGTCGAGATGCTCATCTGTTGAGTCTGCGCTGC
>OY992878.1:138819904-138824618 GCA_963921405.1 Cepaea hortensis
TCTTATCGTAAATTCTTCACATTGCATATTTTTGTTTCGGTGCTTACAAAGAGGATGGGTTCCATGATTTACGTGTTCGTAACCGCTTTTGCTGTGTTCATGTTCGTCTGTTGCTGATCGCTCTATCATGTAGGTGTTTGTATGTTCCTGATCACCTCTACCATGTAGGTGTTTGTATGTTCCTGATCACCTCTACCATGTAGGTGTTTGTATGTCCCTGATCACCTCTACCATGTAGGTGTTTGTATGTTCCTGATCACCTCTACCATGTAGGTGTATGTTCCTGATCACCTCTACCATGTAGGTGTTTGTTCCTGATCACCTCTACTATGTAGGTGTTTGTTCCTGGTCACCTCTACCATGTAGGTGTATGCTCCTGATCACCTCTACTATGTAGGTGTTTGTTCCTGATCACCTCTACCATGTAGGTGTTTGTTCCTGATCACCTCTACTATGTAGATGTTTGTTCCTGATCACCTCTACTATGTAGGTGTTTGTTCCTGATCACCTCTACTATGTAGGTGTATGTTCCTGATCACCTCTACTATGTAGGTGTATGTTCCTGATCACATCTACCATGTAGGTGTTTGTTCCTGATCACCTCTACTATGTAGGTGTTTTATGTTCCTGATCACCTCTACCATGTAGGTGTTTGTATGTTCCTGATCGCCTATACCATGTAGGTGTTTGTATGTCCCTGATCACCTCTACCATGTAGGTGTTTGTATGTTCCTGATCGCCTATACCATGTAGGTGTTTGTATGTTCCTGATCACCTCTACCATGTAGGTGTTTGTATGTTCCTGATCACCTCTACTTATGTTCCTAATCACCTCTACCATGTAGGTGTATGTTCCTGATCACCTCTACCATGTAGGTGTTTGTATGTTCCTGATCACCTCTATCATGTAGGTGTTTGTATGTTCCTGATCACCTCTACTATGTAGGTGTTTGTTCCTGATCACCTCTACTATGTAGGTGTATGTTCCTGATCACCTCTACTATGTAGGTGTATGTTCCTGATCACATCTACCATGTAGGTGTTTGTTCCTGATCACCTCTACTATGTAGGTGTATGTTCATGATCACCTCTACCATGTAGGTGTTTTATGTTCCTGATCACCTCTACCATGTAGGTGTTTGTATGTTCCTGATCGCCTATACCATGTAGGTGTTTGTATGTTCCTGATCACCTCTACCATGTAGGTGTTTGTATGTTCCTGATCGCCTATACCATGTAGGTGTGTGTATGTTCCTGATCACCTCTACCATGTAGGTGTTTGTATGTTCCTGATCACCTCTACTTATGTTCCTAATCACCTCTACCATGTAGGTGTATGTTCCTGATCACCTCTACCATGTAGGTGTTTGTATGTTCCTGATCACCTCTACCATGTAGGTGTTTGTATGTTCCTGATCACCTCTACCATGTAGGTGTATGTTCCTAATCACCTCTACCATGTAGGTGTATGTTCCTGATCGCCTCTACCATGTAGGTGTATGTTCCTGATCACCTCTACTATGTATGTGTTTGTATGTTCCTGATCACCTCTACCATGTAGGTGTTTGTATGTTCCTGATCACCTCTACCATGTAGGTGTTTGTATGTTCCTGATCGCCTCTACCATGTAGGTGTCTGTATGTTCCTGATCGCCTCTACCATGTAGGTGTTTGTATGTTCCTGATCACCTCTACCATGTAGGTGTTTGTATGTTCCTGATCACCTCTACCATATAGGTGTCTATTATCCCGATCACCTCTACCATGTAGGTGTCTGTGTTATGCAGATCACCTCTACCATATAGGTGTCTGTATTATCCCGATCATCTCTACCATGTAGGTGTTTGTATTATCCCGATCACCTCTACCATGTAGGTGTTTGTATTATCCCGATCACCTCTACCATGTAGGTGTCTGTATTATCCCGATCATCTCTACCATGTAGGTGTTTGTATTATCCCTATCACCTCTACCATGTAGGTGTTTGTATTATCCCGTTCACCTTTACCATGTAGGTGTTTGTATTATCCCGATCACCTCTACCATGTAGGTGTCTGTATTATCCCGATCACCTCTACCATGTAGGTGTTTGTATGTTACTGATCGCCTCTACTGATAAGTTGAATGTTGCTTTTTGCTTCTTCTATATATGGTGTATGTTGCTAATCGCTTCTCCCATATATGATGCATGTTGCTAATCGCTTCTCCCATATAGGTGTATGTTGCCAATCGCCCTTCCCATACAGGTGTAGGTTTCTCATCGCCATCCAAAACGCGCATGTTTCTTATCGTATCTCGCATATAGACGTATGTTTCTGAACTCCTCTCCCATAAGGGTGTATGTTTCTGATCGTCTCTCCCATACAGTGTATGTTTCTGATCGCCTCTCCCATATAGTGTATGTTTCTGATAGCCTTTCCCAAATAGTGTATGTTTCTAATAGTGTCTCCCACATATTGTGCGTTTCTGAACGCCTCTCCCATATAGTGTATGTTTCTGAGAGCCTCTCCCATATATTATACGTTTCTGAACGCCTCTGCCGTATAGATGTTTGTCATGTGTTGCAAATCGCTGCTCCCATATAGTGTATGTTTCTGATAGCCTCTCCCATATATTGTACGTGTCTCAACGCCTCTCCCATATAGGTGTTTGTCATGTGTTGCTAATCGCCTCTCCCATATGAATATTTGTTTCTGATCGCCTCTCCCATAAAGGTGTTTGATACCGGGTACGTGTGTCTGCGTGGGTGTCGTGTTTCAAAGACTAAAACGTGGGTAGTTAGTTGGTGATTTGTTTGTTGCATTTTCTCCGCGACTTGCTTATTATGACCACGCTTGCCTGTAATAAGCAATCGATATTTGCTTCCTTCTTGTGTTACCGAAGTTAGGAAGAAGAGAATTTCACCTGAATTAACGCAGTAGGCATGTAATGGCAGGCATCACAAAGGAACAGTTAATGGAGAAGTTGAGAGCAACGGATGCATTGATGTACGCCTGTTACTCTGCTAATCATGTGGAAGAGTCGTTATCGTGACACAGTCTGCAGTTCACTTGTGTTTTCTTCAAGCGTTGTGGTGGATAATCTCATTCAGTGACGTGCGCAGCCCCGTTCGATATTTGATTCTATCAGGGTATTTTCACAGTGTATGTATTTGCATGTTTAGATGTGGCATGGCATAGACGCTGGGAATGAACATCGATTGCAAGACTTAATTGTATACAGGAACAGGAAAGAGCTAATACTGGCGATTTCCACCCATGAATTGCGCTTGGATTAATGGCCTGGCATTTGTTCTTGGGAGTAATCAAACTCTGGTGAGGATTTGTACAATGGACGAAAGCCACGTTGGCAAATTTAGTCCGGTGGGATGACTGCTGGAGAGTGCGGTAGGCTTATGGATGACGATTATCGGAGGAGGACATCGAGAGGGGGTAGGTGGCTATGCTAGTTTGGGCATGCTGAAAGTGAATATTGAACATGATGAGCGGCGCCGTTCTCGGACCAGTTTGGCGTCCATCATCGAAGACCTTACTCACCTTCGGAAATCCTTGCTTCGGCAGAGGTCAGAGGGAGAGGTAAGTGCCTACCTGTGTGTGTGTGTTTTTTTTTTTTTTTTTTTTTTTCAATTTTTAACATTTACGAAGTGTTATTCATATAAGAAGAATTCTACATGCTGATGCCATGTTGTTCTGTTGGGGAATGTACTACCGAAGGCCCCGGTTAGCGTTCGGGTTACATTCTTGGAAAACGCGACTTAAGTGAAACGACGTATAGCGAAACACTATTTCCCATAGAATGCAGTGTATTATGTAATGTTTACTTTGATGGTTGTTGATATTTATTGGCTAAATAGAGGTAGGTAGGAGGGCGAATTGTAGAGTTATTGGGACGTAGAGGCATTACATTCTGCCTCTTCATCTTAGGATGAAACTGTAACCTCTTCCTGCCTCGTTTCCTGGCTCTTGTCTGCTTGAACAAACAATTTGACCAATGTCTGCTGCACAGTAACCACCCTCCTCAATCATTGCCTTTAACCCTGCAGGGAAACGCTCTGCGGCTGCAGTATCGCCGCTTCACATGTTGCCTGAATGTTGTGCAGGTGTGAACGCTTCTTAAAGCGCTCAAACCAACCACGACTCGCTCTAAAACTATCATCAGCACTACTAGTACTGTTCTCACCCGCTTTCTTAGCTAGATATTCATAGAGAGACTTTGCTTTGGATAACCATCTTGCTCACAGGCATAGTCCGTTGGTTCTGGTCTTCAATCCAGACTGCCAATAGTGCTTCCATGTTCTCCATAAAAGTACTTCTGGTACGAGTGATCTTGGAAGCACTCAAAGGGGTTACGTTTTTAGCACCATCTTTGATTTTGTCAGCATCTGCATGAATTGTCATTACCATGGTTGGAGGTAAACCAATGACTTTACCCATATCAACAGCCTGATCGCCAGCCTCCAATCGATGTTATGGCGAAACGTAGCGACGTAAAGTGAAATTAGTCCCCTATGTGACAACGACTTTATAGCGAAACGACGTAAACGGAAGCGACGTATAGCGGGGCCTTTTATTATAGTCATATGGTCTTGTTAAACTGACTATAAGAGTTTATTAAACTTACATACACGCGCCTGCCGCTAGTGCGCACACACACACACACAGAGAGAGAGAGAGAGAGAGAGAGAGAGAGAGAGAGAGAGAGATGGACACGCATAC